>JAWQEG010004057.1:52500-130000 GCA_033782935.1 Petrolisthes cinctipes | reverse complement strand
TCACCTCTCACACTTTCTACCCTCGACGACAAACAAATACCTCACCCTATATACCTCTCACACCTTCTACAATATACCCATCCAATTTCCAACTACTTGACCCCATCCTAACCTATGCCACAACCAAACCTAAATTATACAGTAAGCCTATATACCTCTCAAACTTCCTTACGTATACCCAGTGCCCCATAACCCCATCTTATCCCCACCCCTACGACCACTCTCATTATCCCCATCCTACTAACATGATTATCAAAGGCCTACTACCTTCACCCATCCCACTCTAACAAAACCCCTCTCATCCCCCTTCCTCTTTCTGTTCCCCTTCCACCATTATTCCACCTTTGCCCACCCACTCACCATACGACAACCCCAACCCACGTGGCATTCTTCCTTCAGTCATCTCGGCTATATATAGGTTAAGACCGTATGTTTGCATAACTCACCTTATCAGTAAAGTGTTTCAGGCTCATTCCAAGATAGTGGACCATTTTGCTCATCTTGAAGTACGAGTATATGATATGGTTTCAAAGCAGTGTCAGGTTCTTCTAGTCTTTGCCATGAATGAATACTTACCAACAAACGTTTAAGTTAGGAGTGAACTTTACTTTGGTAAATACGAGCCTTGGAGGTGCCAGATATATCGACACCTTGGGATGGATGTTGTTACGACGTGTTGTTGTTGGTGGTGGTGGTGGCGTGGTCGCCTCGAGGTTAGAAAAGCCGTCTCGCTCACCCACACCATCTGAAAAATTGATGCAGAAAAATAACGATGACGGAGAAAGGAGACTTGAAGGGTAAAATGATGACATATGAATGGCTCAAGAGGAACTGAAGGAAATAAGAAACAGGAGCTGAATATATAACAGATACTTGAGGAAAAAAAAGTGGAAAGGAGTGACAGAAAATTAGGAAAGAGTAATAGTACAGAAATTATATGAAATCTTGAGAAATTATAGATGACCAATGCAAATTTTAACAATGCATGGTTTGTAATGCGATTCTGTACCAAAAGAATTTCCTCATGACTTTATTAAAGACGTGATTTTAGGAAACACGCTGAATGAGCTTCATAGTAGGTAAAACTTGGATAGTTATTGAAGATGGAATGTGTTAGTGTTTTAAGGAAAGTGTATGTGTTGTAGATTTCACATACATAGACTGAAGGCTAAATAATTATACAAACCCGAAGTTAATATTCGTCTTGGTTGTAATTCAAGCCAACTTATAGCTTGAAGAAACATAATGTAAGTCTTGGAACACAAAACGTTAGATATCTCCATATCTAATTAATCAACACGTGAGGAAAGAGATGTTACAATTACCGTGATATTTATAATCTTGAGTGTAGTGATTTACTGTGTACATACTGTGTGACGCTCATGTTTCCTGATAAACTGCTGTAATTAAGCCATACGGAACTTCGTAAGGATAAAAAAGTGTCGTGTGATATTCATTTCCATTCCTTGAAAAAAACTACTCAGTGCACCAGTGTAAATCTTAGCCACTTCACCAGTCAGTCAGTCAGTGGCAAGACTACAATATACTGGCATAAGGAAGAGTCGTGTATTGTACCAACATGACGTCAGGATATCACCATCATATCCTTACCCTTGTCCTTCTCATCCAGGCCTCTGCTGACCAAGGTAAGTGTTAATTACCCTCCTTATGGTATAGTAGCCTAAATACATTATTACCTTGGTCAAGTCTATGTACTGTGTCTAGGTAAACCCTATATTGTAAACTAATGCTTATATACAAGTATTTATTCTTATATTGAATTGCTACAAATCTACCATTTATATATCCTTTTACTGTTCATAAATATTGTATATATCCATTGTTTATTACATGCAAGAGCTTAGATATTCCTTTATTATAATTATACAGACGTTTGAATATAACTTTATTACATTGAACGTTTATACATCCCTTCATTACAATATTCCCTCGCCCCGAGTGACCTTATTAGAGTTCTTTAATAGCAGGTGTAGTGGGTGAGGCGCAGGTATTCCGTGAGACGCCAAGCAGTGTACAGGTACGGGCTGGGAGCGACGTATTCCTCAAATGTTCAGTGGA
The DNA here is from genome assembly GCA_033782935.1 of Petrolisthes cinctipes. NCBI lineage: Eukaryota > Metazoa > Arthropoda > Malacostraca > Decapoda > Porcellanidae > Petrolisthes > Petrolisthes cinctipes. Next base: position 127,921 of record JAWQEG010004057.1, on the reverse strand, counting down.
CAATCAACAGGGCAAGGCGCAGTGGACCAAGGATGGCTTCGCTCTTGGTAAGTAATTAGTGTGACGGTGTGAGTCAAAACAGCCGTTGTTACAGTCAATGTATAGGTCTGGCAGAAGTTTGAAGGGAGATTCTTTTGTTAGTGAAATTGAAGGTTTCTGATCCTCAAAACAATGCCACGAAACAGATCCCCCTATTAGTACTATTGAGGACATCTGTTTTCTGGTATAGTTAGGTGGAATCAGTAGCTTTCCAATTTACAAACAAGAGAATCTCTCCTTAAGGGATTAGTGCACCCTCTGCCATAAAAAAATAATAATAAAAAATAGAGTTTTAGGACTATTGACTTGAAACTTTCTCAGTAGAGTGTTATTAATAATACCAACAAATTGTGGTCGCCAAAAGTGGCACCGGTGAGTCATGACGTCCTGCTGCAATCTTATAAATTAATGTTTGTCCTACAGACACGAAATTTTGCATGTAAATACTCGATATACATAGAAATAAATCTGTAGTTTTGCCTTTTAAAATTTCCTTCTATGTCCTTTTACATACGTACTGTACGTTGTGTATGACATAAATTGTGCGTGACGTCTCACCAATATTGATTTTTTTTCTATAAAATTCCTCCAGACATGAAAGTTTTTCACTTTATAAAGTAAAAAATCAACACCATGAATTTGCAATATTTAATCCACAGATATGAGCGTTTCTAAGCAATTCCATTCAGTTTCTGATTTTTGGCAAATATTATGTTTTGCGTTACGGGCGTTTAAAGTTTTCCTTGCGATGTTATCTCTGTCATGATTATTTACTTCGTTTGTTTTTTTTTTTTTCATAATATCCATATTGATTTCATAATTATTTCCAAACGTAAACCATTTTTTATACTTGACACAACAAATCTATAATTAATCTATATAACTAATATAAATAAACAAAGATATAATGGTGACGAAATGTCACCATCCACTCACCAAAAATTGCATCACAGAGCACCTCCATCACTTTTCATTTTTCTTTCTTCTTGCCCTTTTGTTAGCATCATGCCTCACTGCTTGGGGTGATCACACTATGAACAAGTCAACAGAAAGGGGAAATTGTGGATTAACACTGTATACACCCTTAAATTGGGTAATTACCCTAAAAGTGGAAGTACTGCATGCCTGAGAGGCGACTGTCTCCTGCCTCCAGCTACTGACAGTGTTGTCAATACTTACAGTGTTGACAATACAGCCTGTACCAGCACAAAATTCCCATCATACTGCCAAGAGAAAGCCAGCAGGCCCTGGCCGCCCAGCCGGAGTCAGGCTCAAAATGAGCAGCAGTCTTTCCACGCACAGAAGGATTGTTTTCACGTGCCGTCCTTTCATAAATAATTTTTTCAAAATATAGAGTATAGCCTAGGCCCTAGAGGCATCGATCCTACTCACAGATTACCCTAATAAAAGGGTTAAATACTTACTGTTTACTTCCCTTTAAAATCATTGGGGCGTGTCAGAAGCTTCCAATATTAATCAGAAAATATTTCTGGATGATTTTACTACTTAAACACGCTCATATCTGGATTTTCATTTTTATTGATATTTTTACTATATTGAGGGTACTTATTATTCCCGACTTAACCTATCAATGAATTGATTGGTTGCATTATCACATGTGAGGTGAATACAATACTATGTGTATTTTCCATTTTTCCATTATAGGTTTTGAACGTAGTGTGCCTGGATATCCTCGTTATCAGTATGCTGGTGATGGTCTCCTTGGTGAACATCATCTTATTATTAAAGGCATTACATTGGAAGATGATGGGGAATATCAATGTCAGGTTGGACCTACAGACACTACAATACCCATCTGGGTGGCTGCCAACGTTACTGTCATGGGTAAGTAAGTCACAATTAATGGGGTTTGGAGTAGGAAGCTTGGGTTTAAACACAGTAAGCATCAAATATTTTTCTAATGACATCAACAATAGAATACTACTTTGATGATAAACTATATATTGTTGAATGTCCTCCTATTTAACTTGTTTAATCTTCTTTTGTTGTGCAGGGTAATCACAACATATACCGTTATTATGATTATAATATTTAGCTGCATTATTATACCCTCTTCTTTATATGTTCATTGCACATATTATTTACTCTGAATTACACCCACAGTTCCCCCGGAGCGAATGTCAATGGTGGAACATGAGGAAGGTGAGGTGGTGAAGGTGACAGTAGGATCCACATTACAGTTGCAGTGTGAGGTGGATGATGCCAGACCTCAACCCATAATTACTTGGCTCAAACACGGTGATAGGATTGATCCAAGTGAGTAACATTGTGTTAGACAAATAAGGTTAGGCCCCGGAGGACCTTTATACTATAGGCTACAGTGAGAGAGAGAAAGATATTTTGAAGGAGAGAGGGAAGGATGTAGAGCATTCGGAGAGTGGAAAAAAGAGAGATATTTTAAGGAAAAACACAGGAATGATGAAAGAGAGAGAAATATACAGGGTGTAAGGCTACCTGATGTCATAACTCCTTAGGATGAATTATTGGATTATAATGAGTATAAGATGTTCTATGACCATTTGTGTTACTTTCCATCATAGTTACTGAGTTAATGACACTGGTGGAAGGTGACACATGTGAATGATCCTGCTGTTTTCCACATTGTTACAAGGTTGATGTTGCACTGTGTTGAGATGTGTGTGTATGCAAGAAGGTGCATGGAGGCCATTTTGAACACCTACTTAACTAACTCATGAATAAAATGGCAATGCCCATAAGTTTGTGTTGCAATAAAGCTTAGTGATACTTGTCTGTTTTACTTTACCTGTTTTACATGAGATTCCACATTCCAGTGTCATTAACTCAGTAACTATATAGAATATAACACAAATGGTCATATAACATCTGGTACTCATAATAATCCAATAATTCATCCTGTGGAGTTATGACATCAGGTAGTGTTACACCCTGTACGGTATATTTCTCTCTCTTTCATCATTCCTGTGTTTTTCCTTTAAATATCTCCATTTTTTCCTCCCTCAGAATGCTCTACATCCTTCCTTCTCTCCCTCAAAATATCTTTCTCTCTCTCACTGCCCCGATGTAATTATTTCTTCCCTCTCTCTCCCTCAAAATATTTTCCTGCCTCTCACCACCAGTTTATAATTATTTCTTCCTTTCTCATTTTGGACATAATATTATCTCCTTTTACTCCCTCCCTTAGAGCTGCAGACGGATGTGGTCACCTCCTCCCAGGAACGACGGCTACTGAAGGTGGTGAGTCGGTTGGATCTGGAAGTGGCAAGCCAGGATGATGGTGAAGAGGTTACTTGCCAGGCTACCCATCCAGCACTCCAGCCTCCCTCACGGCCTCTCACTTCATCCATCACGTTTTCCGTCCTTCGTGAGTGGTCTTGGTTTTGTGGAATTCTTGTTGGATGTTTTTTTGTAGCCAGGTTTTGTGTTACCATATGTACCGTATATATCTGTGTAATTCTTTAACATATCAGTTTATGTTCATTAATATCTATATGTACGTTAATGTGTTGTTGTTTCTCTTGTTTAGACCCACCTGGAGCACCAGTTATCAGAGGTTACCACACTGGTGAGGTATTAAGAGCCGGGGAACGTCGTACCCTTATCTGTCATGTCCAGGGAGGCAACCCTAGTCCCTGGGTCACCTGGTACTGGCATCACTATTCATCCAACCACACTAAGGTGTCTAGTACTTCATATCCCATCTATAGGAATTATGGCTATTTACTACCGTACATATTTAAAGTAATAGTACACTTTTTGTACAAGATTTCAAGCAAACTTTTTATCTTTCATCTTATAAGTACATGTGCTAGCACCATCCAGTAACTGCATCTGTCTGTTCCAGGCGGGCAAGAGTGTGTACCTGAAGGGGACGGCATCAGATAGTGGAAGGGAGCACCGTGGTCACAAGAAAGGCAGGAGTAGAGGTGTGAGTGTGACCCAACAGCTGACAGCCACCAGGGCAGAGGATGGGGCTGTGTATGAGTGTCGAGTGTCCAATGATCAGCTCACCAAACCACTCTCGACCAATGTTACACTTACCGTCCACTGTGAGTTGAATGGAAATCTAAATACACATACACACACACACACACAAGTACACTGACTCCTTCCCCCTCTCCCTCTCCCTCTCTAACTAACACATGTCCTCCTACATAAAAATTGTATATTCAGTACAGTACATACATAATTGTTATATACAGTACCTTAGATGTTGTTGTTGTAGTTGCCCAGACTGTCTGACAGAGCAGTCCCGAGTCTTATACCATAATATTATTTAGTACTGTTGTCATACTTGTTGTACACTTGCTCCTAGATGCTCCAACCCAGGTGAAGGTGACTGGACCTACAGTGGTGTCAGCAGGGGAACGCTTCACCCTCACCTGTGCCACATCCCCTGCCAATCCTCCAGCATCACTCACTTGGATCATTGATGGTAGGATTGAATTGGTTTAATGCTCTAATGGCACATTTATTTAGTTCATTCTCGGTATATTACAAACAGCTTTTAAGAATAATAGTGAAAATGTATGCTGGAGTAGAGCATGTGTGATCATTGCAAGATGATCATTACTGCATAATAAAAGACAAGGTTTGTGAAATACAGTACGGTATCAGAATAAACTTGTCATCTCCCCTCCAACAGACCAACAAGTCAAAAACACGACAACGGCGGTGACCAAAGATGATGGAGGTGGGTGGGTGACCTCATCCAACCTGACCTACAAGGCGGGTAGGTCAAGTCAGGTGAGGGAGGTCAGCGTCAGGTGTAATGCTAGGCACCAGGAGTCAGTCGGGGTCATCACACACTCACGCAACATTACTGTCCTCAGTGAGTACAGTAGTCTGTAATGTGTATGTGTGTGTGTGAGTAGTCTGTAATGTTTGTGTGTGTATAGTCTGTAATGCGTGTGTGTGTGAGTAGTCTTTAATGTTTGTGTGTGTATAGTCATTAATGTGTGCGTGTGTGTGTGTGTGTGTTACTGTAAGGTATACTGTACTTGAATAGTGTGTTTCTTTATACTGTACTTCTAACACTGACACTATGGTTGAAGTGGCTTGGTACATATATATAAACTTGAGCTTTTTTCCCTTTTCTTAGGACCTCCGGGGCAGCCAGTGGTGGAGGTGGACAGGAGAGGGAGAGCGGTAGCGGGGGGCAACCTCGGGGTTACCTGTACCTCCAAGGGGGGTCATCCACCACCTACACTCAAGTAAATAATAATATAACCAATGGGTTTCCTAGCAATTCTCTCTTGCCTTGTGTTAGTTTAGTTCAGAATGCCCCCCTTTTCCACTCTCTCTCTCTCTCTCTCATATATTCTTGTTTGTTTGACTCTCCAATAATTAGCCTATGTGCCACTCTGTGATCCTTGTGTTTAACCCTCTTTAAATGTATGAATTTAACCTTTTTCCTGTTGGCAGATAATTCAGTTGGAAGAATAACCTTTTGTTCATTGGCAGAGGTTTCACATTCTAAGGTGAGGAAGGCCTTGTTTAAAAACCACAACCTGTATTCTACCTGAGATTTTTCAGTCCTTCTGCACACTGTTCAAATGGGGAGAATGATCTTGTAATTTATATACTTCATTCTGTGTCTCTCTGAAGGCTTTTCAGGTGGAAAGAATTACTTTATCATTTGTAAATGTCACCTTTTGTCACTGTGCAAGCTGTGCAAAGGTCAACAAGACCAAATTACAGTACAGTATATATACTAAAATTTCAATATAATCTTCAACTGTTGTCCCTCTTGCCACAGACTGATCAAAGAACAAGAAGACCCTATACAGTATACTGTATAAAGGTCAATCCTTCTCCTTTCTACCACAGATTGTTTAAAGGTGAGCAAGAGATGAAAAGTGAAACAGTGACAAGGAATGGTGTGAGTCAGGCAAGGACCACTCTCAAACTGGCCCCCAAAGACAACGGTGCCAAGGTACAATGCCAGGCAGCCAACCCAGCCACCACACAGCCACTCACAGCCTACGCCACACTTCATATTCAGTGTTAGTATAGAGGCAAATGTTTGTGGTACTAGTGGCAGTGAAAACATATTTCCTTTAGCTTGTCATCTCATGTATTATTATTTTTGGCTCCTATCTCTTTTCCTTTTATATACCAAGCTTTCTTTGCACTGGAGTCTTCCCTGTCATCAAGTCCTCATCCTTTCAATGTTTCTAAACATTTGAACCACTTTTCTACTCTACAATGATCTCCATCACTCATATATCTGTCCTGACTGCCAACAGTTGCAGCGTGGGAGGTTACAGGTGAGGCCATCCCTCATGAGGTGGAGGCAGGACAGGTGGTCAAGGTGAGCTGTAATACTTCCCCCAGTATACCTGCATCCACCATTACCTGGCGTTACTTCAACCCCAGGGACACTGCCCCCCTTCCCCAACCCCATGAGAGGACACTCACGGGGACCTATGGGGGGACAATCACCAGGTAAAGTTTTTTTGTTTACTGAATTTAAATATTCTTTCCAAAAATTCAGGATCTGAAATCTGATATGCCCTTGAATACATTGACATAAAATATGATTTCTTTATAATAATTTGAGGGTTAGAATTTAGTACACATAAGATAAGGTGTTTGTAGACTTTCTGTACACTTTTGTTTTAAGAACACTATTTTCCTTTATGATCTGCACATCTAAAAAGGGAAGAGTATTATCTTGCTCAATTTCATGAGTGAACAAACTCTATTTGTGTTCCTTTCTCTCCTCATCCTTATATTACATACACTTCCCTTGAACGCCCAATGCTATTCCCTCTCCATTCCTCTCCTTTTCCCTTCCCTTCCTCCTCTCCTTCCTCCTCTTCTTTCACTCCCGTTTGCCTTACTATTCCCTTCCTAGTGTCTGTTGTACCCACCAACACAAACCCCTCATCTCCTATCAGCACCAACAACACATCTCCTCCTCTATCAACACTAGCCACTCCCTCCCTCCCTCTCACCAACACACACTAACCACTCCCTCCCTCCCTCTCACCAACACACACTAAACCCTCCACTCCCTACTGTCAGGTCCGAGGTTCGTGTGCGTGTGAGTGCTGAGGACGAGGGTCGGGTTCTCAGGTGTGAAGCGGACAATGGTCTGGGCATTACGGTGGCCACTAACATCACACTTCACGTCCTTCGTAAGTACAGTAATCAAACCAGCTTCACCCTTCACAACCACATAGTATTACATTTTTTTTTTTTTTTTCAGTAACCCAACTAGTGTGACCCCCTCACAGCCATACAGTATTACATTCATTTATTCTATGTGACTAACCCACCTCCTTGTACCACATTACCACATCACACCATCCATATAATGATCATTTCACTGGTGGTGAGGACAGACAGCAGGTATCTTTGCCCTGGTCAAAACATTCCTCATTACAGTGTACATAAAAAATGGTACTTTTAGGTACTGTATACCATTCTTATAAGTATGTATTTGTGGGCATACTTATAGATTACTATGCCTTCACAAACTGACATTGATGGTGGTACTATATGCTACAGATGCTCCATTGTTATAAGTATGTATTTGTGGGCATACTTATAGATTACACTACATACACAAACTGACATTGATGATGGTACTATACCGTATGTTACAGATGCTCCATTGTGGGATAAAGTGCCGGCTGGTGTGATCAATGCAGCAGAGGGATACAACTTTACCCTCTATGCCAAGGCACTCGCCAACCCAGGTCCAATCAAGTAGGTGTTCCCAGGATATGTACGTGTATTAATTGGCGTTGGGTTGTCTTGGCTTTGTTTGTCTTTATATAATGAAGGTTGAAAGGGGGAGTGATTGTGTACAAAACCCATTTCACTAGGTGAGTATCTTTGTCTTTACTTTCTGCTTCCTTTTTCTACCCTTGTAGCCACACATAATACTGTACTGGTAAAGGAATGGTGTGTTAGGTGTGTGTGTGTGTGAGAAAAAGGTAAATTCTAAACATTATATGAAATGTTTTAGTGTTAATGATATACTCTTGGCTTATTTTGTTACAAAGTAAAATATAGAATGACACTGTTTCCAGAAAAGTTGTCCTTTTTCAAAAACCTTCCATAATTATCATTCAAGTTAAGCCAAATTTATGGCATCAGATAAAAATAAATTATTTGATAACTGGAATACCAAAAGATTCCACTGGTACATTACAGGTACTGTACTGTACATCTACCAACAATAGTACTGTACTGTCACCTCACTGAGAATGTTGTGAAACTTACGGTTTACAGTTTGTGAATCAAAGCACCAGACTAAAACATTACCATGATGATAAACTTCACTGTAAGCTTCAAGACATTCTCAATGAGGTGACAATGTTGGCTTTACATTAGAGTAAGATGATACAAAGATAAAAGCAAAAACTCCCACAGCAGAATGTTGCTTAAAATTTTCGTATATTAAATAACTAGAAGAGGATATGACTGATGTGTGTCTACCTTCATAGATGCCAAATACTGTAACCCATAGTTCACTCTAATTCTTACCAATAAAAAGATAAAAAAGGAAAAATATACCTGTAGCTATTCCTGATCTTCATCTTTTACCTATACAGTATCCACCAAATTTAATTATTTTCTATGATTTGCCGAGCCCAACCATCTTGCCAAGTTTGATCAAAATTAGTTGATACATTTCTGAGATACTATATCTCTTTCATTAACCAACAACCAAAAAATGTATTATCAAACAAACAAACACAAGTGAAAAGGTAACATGTGGCCAATGTAACTTTGAACTTTATGTAAGAACATCTGTAATATTGACAATACAATAAGTAGTGTGGTACTGGTACAATGGTTCTATTGTTTATCTATGGAGTCGTTGTACCAGTTACCATGCCATCGTATACAATATGAATGTTGTTGAGTATGACCCTTTGACCAACAGATACAACTGGCGTCTAGGTGGACGTGATATTATGGGTGATGGTGATGTGTCTACTAGTGATGGAGAGCTGCATCTGAGTCCTATCACTCGCCTTGACTCTGGTAACTACACTGTCAATGCCCAGAGTCCACGTGGAGTCATTGTCTCAGCCTTCACCCTCAATGTCCAGTGTAAGGATATCTCAGATGTATACCATATGCAGTTTGTTCAACAAAAAATAATATTGTATCATTCATACTGAAAACAATTTCAAAGTACCACCCTTAGATATTAAATGTTATATTACTGGTGTACTACAGTATACAAAAAATGAGATTGCTTAATGGAAGTATATTTTTGGAAATAGCAAGAGAGAAATTGGAGGGACATTGTGCACATTATTTGTGTTGTTGTTGGTGACACTAATTGTTTGGTTAACCAAATACAGACGGTCCAGAGAAGGTGGTGACACCAGGGAGAGTACGTGTTGCTAGGAATGGTTCAACCACTGTTCTCTGTTCTGCTGCTGGGAACCCAACTCCTAACCTCACCTGGACCAGGCAACATACCCACAACACCAGGTACTGTACAAACACTTATCATTACTCTGTTTCTTCTTATATTTTATATCTCACAATTTTTCTAAGTCCATCAGCGTAGATGCCAGGAAAGAAAAATTACCTGATAATTTTCTCTCTTATTGTATGGTGTTTCTTCCATGAGTTGTATTGTCCATTGCAGCAAGGTGCGTGTGTTGAGTACTGGGGTGGGAGAAGCACGACTGGTGGTAACCAAGGCAACACCAACAGACACTGGGATATACCTGTGTCATGCCTCTAGTTCCCTTGCTGCAGCTCCACCAGTCACAACTACCATTGTGGTTGAACGTAGGTTGTGTATGGCAGGGATGGAATATATAGTATCAGTGAACAATTGAACGAATAACTACTGTCTGCTATTGACATGTTTGTATATATTTGCTTTGCCAGTCATTGAATAGTATACAGTACAATAATTAGATAACAGTATTACACAGCTTCTTTTTACTGAAAAAAGTGTAACCTGGTAACACACCTTCAGAAGCCCCATGGTGGAGCAGCAAACAGCCAGGGGAAGTGGTGGCCAGGTCTTGGGCAGCCCTGGGTGGTACTGGTCAGGTGGAGTGCCACATATGGGCAGAACCTCCACCTGTTTTCCATTGGGCCTCAAAGGATGGTCGATCCATCTCCTCTGGTGGCAAGTACACCATCTCAGAGTCTCAAGTGAGTTCAAAATTATCATCAATGTAGAGTTAATTTTTCACTTATGCATGTCTGTGTGACTGTAATTAATTCTAACCCTTCCTGATAATGTATAGTTACATTGAAACATTGAAAAATGTGAATTAAAGTAATAGTGTGATATATTGTTTGTACCAGGCAGTGGATGGTGTTGTGGAGTGGATGAGTGTATTAGAAGTAAGGAGTGTGACTGAAGATGACTACACTCACTACACCTGTACTGCTATAAACACCCAGGGCAAACACACCTACACCCTTGCCCTCACACATCCTGTCCCACCAGCACCGCCTACACACCTCATTGTAAGTGTTTCCTTATGCTCATAAGGGGGAGATTCTGTTTTTGTTGGTGAATTAAAAGGTGTGTAATTCCTCCAAACTATGCCATGCAACAGATTCCCTATTACTGTAATACCATTATAGACATCTTTATTCTGGCATAGTTATGAGGAATCAATACACTCCAATATACAAAGAGTATACTGTACTGTACTATCCCCTTAATGAATATTGTACATAATTTCAACACCAAGTTCTTTGCCTCTTGATTGAACTAAAGTCATACATGACAATACTGTAAAGTCCTTTCTTCAGTATTAGAATACAAGTAAAGGTCATGATAGTGACCTTATCCCATGTGTTGCCTCAGGTGACCAACGTGACCCTCAGCCAAGTGGACCTGTTCTGGCAACCTGACTTGACCCGCACCAAACCTGAAGGTTACCTGCTTACTTACAAGAGGACCAGTGGGGGCCATGATAGGGTGAGGTTTGAGGTGCTATTTGGGCTGACACCACCATCAAAAGTTTTAGCTTAGTGATCATCATGGCTAATACATTACAATCTCTCTAAACAAACAATATATTTTGGATCATTGTATCAGTCATCATCATGGGTCAATTCAACAGTCATTCGTCATGGTGTGTAAGCACGCAAACCAAAGAATCTTAGCCATTTAAATGACTTATGGCTGTAATATTTAATTAATTTGGTGAGTAAACTATGCCGTGATTATCATTATCTAACTGTTTGATAGATTTTGTGATTATGGTTACTCAGCTTTTGGAAAATAATGAAGCCTTACAAGTGTGGTTGGTTAGGAAGCTAACAAACCAATTCCACTGTGGAATCAACCCATTGACTCTTCTCACATTTAGCTGTCTCTAAAATACAGCATTGTAATTGAACCATTATAAACATAAATTAACAGATTGAGTTATGTGCATGATACTGTATAACGATATGATACTGGTCATGTTGGATAACTGAATGCTGCTATTCCTTATAATGGGGAATATGACTTTGTATAATTCAAAGCATAAGTAACCAAACCAATTAGGTACTCGGATATCATTTCTATTTGGCAGATTCTAATCTGGATATAAAATGCTGTAGAATCTCCTAAAACATGCAAAGAGAATAAAGACTCCAACTGTATCATGATTACCACAATTCTTCCTTGTATAACCTTGATCAATCCTACACAAGTTAATATGTGAAGAAATTGATGGTGGTTACCATTCCCAAGTGAAGAGATACAATAATCCTGCCAGCTCAAGCAAGTCACCGTCTGCAGGTGGTGAACGTGACCGGTAGTGGACATACCAGGACTGTTGTAGGTGACCTGGCAGCTGGCACAAGGTATTCCTTTACTCTACAGGCCTATAATACACAGGGAATATCACCCCCATCCTCACCTCAAGTCACAGCAATCACACAAGGTAATGCTTTTAGGTTTGTTTACATCATACTAAATCTTGGAACTCACAGAACAATAAGATACAACAACTCAGTAAACCAGGATGTTATTCACACTGTTATTGGTAACTTTATAGAATATTTATTTATGTTGGTGATGTTAATTGAAGCAGCTTAGGTTACTCATTCAGTGACAAATTTCCTCCTTCTCCTCGGCATATGTTTGGAGTGTTCATTATAATGATAATCTTAAGAGATATCCAAGATAATGAGGACATTAATTATGATGAAATGTCGGTGTGTGACACTTTATAATTATCTACATCACTGCTCTCTCCTTCCCTTCTTCAGGAGTGGCAGAGCGTGTAAGCAGTACTAGTGAGGGAGGTGAAGGAGGGTCAAGGGTTCCACGCCTCATTCTTCTCATTATGACCTTGGCTGGTACTGCCCTCTTGGCCCTCAATATGGCCATCATTGCTTGTTTTGTTCGCCGCAGAACTGCTCACAACAACAGGGGTGTCTCAGGTACCAGTATTATTATTCTGGTGTATATAAATGGGGAATATGTTAGCAGTAAATTTGAGGCTTCCCTGATTCTCCTTAACTTTAGCAGGAAATGAACTTAACACTGTAAGTATATGCAGATCTCTTTTGTAATGAAATGTGGAGAACTTTTTTTTTTCTTTTTTTTATACCTCAACCTCGGGACTGTAGGGTGTCAGTAGCCTGTGACTCTTGTGAGGCCCCGAGATTATTGGGTGTCGCACCAGATGAGACAGTGGAGCTTGGTGGTGATGTTGGTACCGTAGCTTCTGCCCCACTAGATGACCCATACCTTATTTATACACGTCACTATCAGGAGAGAGCAGCTACACCGTCACTCACAGTATCTTGGAATATGGTCGGGCATCTCCTATGTTGTGAGTTGACGATGATGTAGGGGGTATTTTATTGACGTGTCGGCGTAGCCAGGGTAGTTGACGAACAGCTGGACCCATCACATCACCTTGGAAAAATCCCTGACGTTTCTCGTGGACTCGAACCAGGGCCCTTGCCATTCGCAGTCTGTCACTTTATCCATTCTGCCACCACCTCCCAGTGAAATGTTATTATTTCACTGATAATATCCTCCTTCCTTTAAAGTTCACAGTTGCACACACACACATACAAATGCCAGCACTTCTAACCAGTGCATGTATCTGGTTACAGCCTCATCAAGCAAGACAACAACTTTGGAGGTTTTCTCACCAGTCACCACACCAGGAGGGGCACAGGGGGATGACCTACCACTCACTGCTACTACTCATGTTAACACTCTCACCAGACAGGTATGATAAACTACATTACACTACTTAGACAGGCATGGCACACTACAATACCCATTCAAGTCTTTAATGTATTGATAATGACATAGTGATTAAACCCATGTCAATAGTTAAAGCATGATGAAAATATCTGTGATGAGTTATGTTATGAAAGGCAACAGGAAATAGAATTATGTCAATATATTTAACAGTGAGGTGCAGTATGTCATGGTATAGTAGGACTACCTGACATATTTACAAACAGGTAATGTTCTACAACTGTATTCAGTATAAGGATATTCAACCCTACCACAACTGGAGGAGAAGGTAGAGTATATTTAATAGTAACTTCAGCAACATGAGCAAACAAACAAGCTAAATTTCATCCCCAGTTAATTTTGACGACATTTCTCTACCATATTTACATTTTTTATACAGCACATTTCGCGGACTGAGTTGGCTAGTACAATACACCTGTACAGGTCTACAGTACAGTACACCTGGACCATGTACTATTCTGAAATGTATCTGTACTAATGTACTAATTTAGTCAAGATATGTGAGAAATGGAAATTAATAGCATTGGTTATTGCATGTACAAAAAAAAGTTAAGAAGAAAATACATTACAGTATGAGATGTTGTCTTTGAGTCCTGATAATTATAATGATGCAACTCATTAATGTGGAGGTGACTAGTACAGCATCTTTTTATTATCATAATTTATCCTACATTAATTCACTTCCAGAGTACTGTATTTAAATTTCCTTAAGTTATATTCAACTGTAAGACAATCAATTGTCTCAAATAAATTCATTCTTCAATATAATCCAGTTGCTGTAATAAGGTGAGAGAGTCACTTATCCAGTATATTTATAATCTCCATAGTTGTGTTCCCCTACATTAGTGTCAATTTGATTCTCTCCATTAACTTAATGTGACCAACACTTGTATTCCTTAGGGGCTGGAGTGCCAGTCTGGTTTGGAGGAGAATGAACACACCAGTTTATTCCGTACATCTGACCACTACAACACTTCTCCCACCTTGAACCAGGATGTTCCAGCCACCAACAGAAGTAATAGTGTCAGGAGTCATCAGAATGGTGGACTTCATCTACAGCAGAAATATCGAGGAGATGACACACCATATTACTACTCCCCACTACCTCAGGCTCACCATTGTCTCCCTGGAGATGATGATGGTGGAGGAGGGTTGACAAAATCTGGTAATCCTGATGGTGTGATGGCACGACCTGGTAACCCTCCTGATGTTTGCCCTACCACTTCAACAGACAACAACAGAGGAACACTAACTCGTAAACACCAACAAAACCAGAATCAACAACAACAACAACAACAACAACAGCCTTTGTCAGTAGTTGGTGGAGAGTCATCACATGTTGAGTTCTCCACACTACATGCCCACCCAACCAACTTCCCAACCCCTCATAGTGGTACTTCCTCCTCTATAAAGCACAACCATAGATCACAGTCAGAGGAGAAACACCATGAACGTAACCCTAGCCATCACAGCCACCACTCCAGTTATCAACAACAACAACAGCCATCCAGGAGGTCATCTCTAAGGAAGAGTGAAGGTCAGCGAAGTCCTAACCAACAACAACATCACCATCAACAGCAGTTAGACCACTTCAACACCTTCATCCAGAGTCACAGAGATGCCGTCACTCCCATGTCAGGTTATTCCCTTGTTATTTCCGTGCCTGAGTCAAATTTGACTCTAGATATCCCTGTGCAAGTAATAGATTTACGATAGAACGCAAGTAGAGTTGTAGACATTATATGTTAAGATGTTACTGTACAGTAGTAGGATAGAAATTGAGCCTACAAATGTTATTTTGAACATGGCATGCTCACACCCTAATTCTAGTGGCTTATGGGCTTCAACTCCCATTGCCACCTTCACCAAGCCTTTCCACACCCTCCCTCCTCATCCTTACTTGCAGCTTTTTCCAGTCATAAGTTTAAGGAGCCAGTTTTGTGACATCACCTCTCACCCAATCTCTCCATCTGATGAGGGATCTTCCTAGTGGTCAGCCTTCAATGGTCCCATCTGAGGCTCAGTGATGGTTTCAATAGCATAGAAATATAAGATGTTGATAACCCATAGTACTTGGGGATGAGTAAGTTCACTTGAAAGCATGGGGCATCGCATGTACAGTACTTATGAGCCTTCTCCTAGAAAGAGGGATTCAATGTTGCTTTAATCAAGTCTTTTGGAAAAAGCATGGTTTCCAGGTTCTCGCATTTTAAATTGGTAAAGAAACGCGTTTGAAATGTAGAAACTTTTCCACGATATTTTAATACCAGCCAAGGAAAGCTGAGCAGTTGAAACTCTGAAGGAAAACACCACTGATTAAAGCTGTTAGTAAAAACCTGTGTCTGGATACATTAAATATATATGTGATTGTTGTGGTGCTGTGTAACCAGACAGTTGTTATTAAACTTTAATGTGAGAAACAAGACAGTAGCTTTTTTATTGGTCCATTACATACAAAATAAAAAGAGTTGCAGGATATTCGTCCATTGATGTAGTGACCGGGAGTGTAAAGCCTTACTTATGAATCAAAAAGAGATTCTTCCAACTTATTTTTATGAAATACATATGATTATGCACTTAATTATAAGGTGTGTTAAGTAACTCATTATGATGGGAGTACAAATTTCAGCTCTGTCAGTGGTGTTATAAAGATTTGAAGAACTTTAAGTTCTCCGATGAAAGGAATATCCTTAACTTGCCACTGCCTTGGCTAAAACAGTGTGTTATGGTGGCATTATATGAAGTGTTGTGATATGTTACAGGTGGTGCCGGGAGCTACGCCACACTGGGGTCCCGGCGCCACCACCAGCATCCACCACAACAACCTTCAGTACATTTCTCCACACTGCAACGCCCCTCAGCCTCCTCCAGGATACAGGCTGGGCCAAACCACCGAGGAAGTCACCACAGAGGTCAGGAACCTGATGGAGGAACCCAGGAGGACAGTGGCTCATCAGGCTATGGTGGTAGTCCCAGGCTGGAAGGTGGTGTACCAGGCTTGACTGTAGCCTCTCACACCTCGAGACCAATAGTGCTGCCTCCACCACCATCACAGGTCACTACAGGGACACTTGGCAGGCATCGGTCCCCTCATGACCATGACCCTAACAAGGGGAGTAAGGGTGTTGGGGGTTCCGTGATAGGAGTGAGGGAGGGTGAACATATGGACAAGTAACACTTCACAACCACCATCTGTCTTCATCAACATCACCAATGAATCAGGTATCACACTCTACTCTCATACCTTACCAACTAGCCATGCTTTCATTTATATTATTCTGTACAGTAGTCAGAAATAAAAATTACAACTAGGCATGAATGGATTATTGCCTGCTTCTCAATACCCATTGATGGTAATGGAGTATTTATTGTTTTGATTTTGTTTTGATGTTACCAATGTTAGCTTTGTCTAACTTCTCAGATGTGAGATGGACATCCATATGTGACCTGGAAACTCACCCATCTACATTCTTGATTATGATCAGCATTTTGAAATAGTCAATAGTAGTTTGATTTACAATACCTGTAAAGAGAACCTTTGCCTTGCTATCAGTATTAGATGAAATTAATGGTAATTGTACAGTACCTCATACCTGTATCTTTATTGTCTGGTATTTTGGTAGTGCTTCTGAATTTAGAATTCAATAAAGGACAACAAAGATCAAAACGTCCTTACCCACCAATTATAAAACTTAATACTAAAGGAAGGACAAGATACTTGGTTGTCTTATGTATGATATTTCTTACAGTTTATGTTTTATCTGTACTGTACAGTCCCCCACAGTGTTAATTATTGTTGAAGTAATCTTTGGAATATAATTATAATCAGATGCCAAAGTGCTGGCAAGCAGTTTTTTAAAAGCTTAGAAAAATGGACATATTGGAAGAATTATACTGAAATAGTATTTATATAATACAGTCATGATTTTCTACAGTTTAAAAAAAATTCAGACCTGAGTTTGTAAAGTAGATTTTTAATACATTGTATTTCGTGTACAATATCTGTGTTGTTAAGAAAAAAAATTATTGTGTACAAGTGTGATTTTACATATAAGTATTTGTGTCCAGTACATTAAGTTATAGTTGTATTTATATTTCATAACATCTATCATAACAACTTGCAAACTGGTGAAGCTGAACTTTTACTGGTGACTGCACTGAAATGATACAGTTTGCTAAGTGTATTCAATATTTCATTTTCAGCCTCACACACATGTCATCTAATGAAGCAACAACATTATCTGACTGGTTGTACAGCCAGCACTGACAGCCAACCAGCCTACCAATGTTACCTTCTGACCTCTGGCCTGGCACCTTGTTCCACTACTTTGGTGTACACTGGTATGATGGAGGTAAATATTTATAAAGAGGATAAGATGTTCACTGGAATTTGAACTGAAAATGTATTGCTCTGATTACCTGACTGCTTGGAAACCAAAAGCTAGACAGAATTGAAAGGGTTAAAAATGTAATTACTGAAACCTTATTTATTTATGAAACTGACAAAAAAAAAAAAAAAAAAAAATTAATAAGACTGAATGAGAAAATTATACAGTAGTACTGTAATATAAAACCAAACTAAAACAAAAGTGAAATTAACATCAAACACCTTTATTCATTCAGTTTCTATCTTTTCCACAGCACCTTTATCTCTCATTTCCTTTCTGGCCGTTCTATAGCTGCTATTGTAGATGGTCACTGCTCTTTACTTAATAAAGACAGTGATGTTCTTCATGGTTCTGTTCTATCACCTAATCTCTTTTTCTTTTTCATGATTGATCTTTGCTGTTCTTCATCCCCCAATCCACTCATGTTGATGATTCCACCCTACACTACTCCACCTGGCTTGACAACCGTCCATTCCAGCAGTTTAAATCCACATCATGTGATGATACAGTTGTAAGCCTGACTTCTGACCTTTCCTTTATCTCCAATGGTGTTCAATGAAGCCTTTCATGGTAACATGGTGCAATATTAATATAGCTTTTGGAAAGGTGGAGTGAAGTGCTGAAGTTTGTGTTGAGCATTAAAACCTTGGTGGAATGTTTGTTAATTGACTTTAAAGCCTTGAAGTATGATAATGTGAGTGAAGTATTGATAATATGTGTTTATAACCTGAACTAAGTGTTAAGGTCTTGATAATGAGTTAACAAATGCTAGGAGAATATTGCATTCCATAAACTGTAAGCTGTAACTAACTACATTAAAATGAGCTTCATAATGTTGAGATGAAAGGTGTGGTGAAATGTTCTTATTTTTATACATGTGAGAGGACTGATCAAATTTCCCTTTGTAGGAATGTCTCCAGACTTTACCTGTAATACTTACTGTACCTACTGTACTGTCTAGCTCATGATAAATAACCACAGTCCATATCTGATTGATTAATGGTGTTTTAAAGAAGCTTGCCTTCCAGGGTACCATAGACTATAGCAGCCAATCCAATGCAAGAATGAAAACTTGTTATATTGGCTGTGGATATTTACACTTGGATTAAAAATATAAAAAAACTATACTCTTCCTACTGTACCTACCATCTGACAGCCTTTGTTCCTCTCAGATTATAAGTGAGTGAGGAGGATTGTCTGTTTCAGTACACAGTTTGCAGCACTTGGTAATTAACCTTCAGTAAATTCCTAACTCATTTCCTCTTACAACACCTCAGACCTCCTAATTTTGCGTCTGATTCCGGATATTGCCAGATGAATACTGTAGTGTATATTGATCATAAAAATGGAGATAACTTATTTGTTATATTATTGTATATGAAGACTAATGAAACCTGCAAACTCTGCAAGGAAACAGAAGCTAACTTACAGGACCACACATGTCAGGTTCTGTAAGAAGGTGTACAATACAATACAGTACAGAATATGTGGTCATGGATGTATGCACAGGACTTTGTCATTTTTGTATTGCTATGAGCAACTCATGCTCATTATATAAAAGAAATATAAACTTTGTCAATAATTAGAGTACATTAATATCCTCATATTGAACAGCTATGTAAAACCATATATATCCAGCTATGTTACTAACAATAAAATTATTGTGGGTAGGCCAAGTGGCTATATTATAACCAATGAGGTTAGAAGGTGTTCAAGAATAACAGAAGCAACTTTTGCTACTCTTTTCCAGGACAGACAGGTAAGCCATACTTCTCCTTGGTTCTTGGTTCAGGTATTGAACTTAGGGTCCATTCCACAGTGGTTGGTATTGGTTATGTTAAGGGGGGTGCAGGAATAGGGGGACAGGCTTGGGGGGGGGGGGGGTTAGGGGTGTGTGGGAGTAGGGGAACAGGCTTGGGGGGGGGTTAGGGGGGACAGGCTTGGGGGGGGTTTAGGGGGAAAGGCTTGGGGGGGGCGGGGTTAAGGGGATGCGGGAATAGGGGACACCTATCATATTAGTTTTCCTACCATCACGCACTCAACTCATTTCGTTCACATTAGTTTTTGAAAAACTTTAAATGCCAGCAGTGTCGCGGGCTGGCCGACTATAGGCAAGTTTTCAAGCTGACCTTAGGTGGTTGGTATGGATCTATCCTGTAAAATGTGTAAAGTGTAAACCATATTGTCCCCTTGACCCTAGTAGCACACCTCCCCATCATAAATTAATGTCATGAAGATAACGTACTTTTTTCCCTTAACTAATCGGTAAGTACCAGTGTAAGGGAACCATAATTTTTAGTAATCTTTAGTTTTTTTTTTTTTTTTTTTTTTTTTTTTTTGTGGGTGGGTTACTTTAGGAGTCCATCGGATTCTAGCGGAATTTCTATGCCACCACACTTAAGGGGGAAATTTTGTGTTGGTAAATCTGGAGCAACTGAATCCTCCAAACTATTCCAAGCAACAGAACACCATTATTTTTGTTCTTCTGGTCCAGTTTCCAAGCTGGCATACTTTGGAGGAATCAAGGCACTCCAATGTAACAAAAAAGAATTACCCCCTTTAACTAATTGGTAAGTACCTGTGTAAGAGAACCATAACTTACAATAATAATGTAAAGTATTTTTGTGGGTGGGTTAATTTAGGAGTCTAGCGGATTCTAACGGAATTTATATGTGAGTGTAGCGGTCTAGCGGAGTAGCATAACAGATAACACACACCACTTGGTATTGGTAACACTGTATTGCAGCCGGACTGAGGAGTGAGGACTAGTGTTGCCAAGTATGGGGAATTTTCCCTAGACATGGGAATTAGAGGTAACAATGGGGAAATTATAATAAAATTGTTCAAGAGTAAATGGGGAAATTTCTACCAGACGAAATATTAAGAAAATGGTAAATGTACACTCGCGGTCAGAAATTGTGTCCTGATCCCTTGGCACGATGAATCGCAACTACCCAAGCTTTGATGATTCGACAAATGTGTGTTTTAGGGAGACGCACAGTTGTTCGAACCTTAAAAAAAAAAAAAAAAAAAAAAATATATATATATATATATATATATATATATATATATATATATATATATATATATATATATATATATATATATATATATATATATATATATATATATATATATATATATATATATATATATATATATATAAAAATTTATAAAAAAACATTTTTTTTTTAATTCTTTTATATATATATATATATTTAAAAAATATATATAATTTTTTTTATAAACAAAAAAATTTATAATTTTATTTTTATAAATACAAAATTTATCTAAAAAAAAAATTATAAAAAAAAATTATAAAAAAATATAAAAACACAAATTATAAAAAAAAAATTATAAAAAAAAATTATGAATTTTTTTATAAAAAGAAATGTTTATAAAAAAAATTATAATTTTTTTATAATGTTTTTTTTTATAAAAAAAATTTATAAAAAAAAATTATAAAAAACAATTTATAACAAAAAATTATAATTTTTTTTATAAAAATAATTTTTATAAAAAAAATTATAAAAAACAACAAAAATTTAAATTTTTTTATAAAAATATTTTTTTAACTAATTTTTTATATAAAAAAAATTAATAAAAACAAATTTTATAAACAAAAATTATAAACAAAAATTATAAAAAAAGTTCATAAAAAAAAAAAAAAAAAAAAAATTTATAAACAAAAATTTTTATTTATTCCACATGTACCCCACAGCCACTACAGGAGTAAAGAAGAACCTTAATTAATTAAGGCAACTGTACATTTCATATACGAACGGTACAGTGATTAATTAAAGATTTCAAGGCAAGTAAGATTTATTTGGGAGTTTTCTCCATAAATAATAATAATAATAATAATAATAATAATAATAATAATAATAATGACACGATACGTAATTGATCAACATGTGAAATTACAATAAGGTTGATGAACTTGTTATATTTAGATTAACATATACCGTCTCTTCCATATGTGCTGACTGACATTATCCCAGTGTCAGTCAGCATCATGATCCACTGACTGATACCCGGAAACAAAAAGTATTCCCATAGCATCAATGTGCAGACTTCAAGGCACTGTGAACCTTCTGGGTCTTGGAGTGGCCTTGAAAACTCCTACTGACTCTTATGGGAGGAAGTAAGGCCCCGGAACGAAGGAAAAAATATACTGTGATTATGCACACTTTATAGAAATAGTCTTTAAAGTTTGTTTAATGTAGAGCGAGCATTTAGGCGCATTTATATGGGGGGTGGGGATTGGTGTGTGTGTGTGTAACATAAAGCTGGAACTCTTACTCGTACGTGGGGTATATTTAAGGATGAGAACTATGGTGTAGGTGTGACGATGGGAGGCGGGAACTGTGATGGAGAAGGATGGAAAACGTTAATTGGTGGTGGTGGTGTTGTTGTTGTTGTCCGGCAGCAAATCCAGAATGAAAGGCAGGTGCTGAGGTGTGTGTCCCCAGCCACTACTACTACTATGGTCTGCACCTTCAGTATGTTGTTGTTGTTGTTGTCGTGGCGTTGGATGGGTACTGTGTCTCATAATGGGACACTTCTTGGTGAGGAAGTTGTAGCTGTACAAGACAAACACATTAAACAGAAATTGTCCTCAACATAATTTTCTATACTGTTTATGCAATGATTTTCTTGACGTGTGTAAAACTCGATCATTATTCTTTCATGAAAAAAGTACTGCTGCAATGGTAATAAATAGTAATGCTACAATGGTAATAATCCAACATTAATTAAGTGAATAACTACTATATGTTGTTGTACTGTACATTGACACTACCAGAGTGGAAATGTATATACATGGAAGAAGTGCAAAGTTAAACAATTATTGGTGCTGTATTGGACCTGTATTCCTGACCTGTATTTGACCCCCTTCCTGACCTGTATTTGACCCCCTTCCTGACCTGTATTTGACCTCCTTCCTGACCTGTATTTGATCCCCTTCCTGACCTGTATTGGACCTCCTTCCTGACCTGTATTTGACCCCCTTCCTGACCTGTATTTGACCCCCTTCCTGACCTGTATTTGATCCCCTTCCTGACCTGTATTGGACCTCCTTCCTGACCTGTATTGACCCCCTTCCTGACCTGTATTTGACCCCCTTCCTGACCTGTATTTGACCCCCTTCCTGACCTGTATTTGACCCCCTTCCTGACCTGTATTTGACCCCCTTCCTGACCTGTATTTGACCCCCTTCCTGACCTGTATTTGACCCCCTTCCTGACCTGTACCTGACACCCTTCCTGACCTGTATTTGACCCCCTTCCTGACCTGTACTTGACCCCCTTCCTGACCTGTATTTGACCCCCTTCCTGACCTGTATTTGACCCCCTTCCTGACCTGTACTTGACCCCCTTCCTGACCTGTACCTGACACCCTTCCTGACCTGTATTTGACCCCCTTCCTGACCTGTATTTGACCCAATTCCTGACCTGTATTTGACCTCCTTCCTGACCTGTATTTGACCCCCTTCCTGACCTGTATTTGACCTCCTTCCTGACCTGTATTGGACCTCCTTCCTGACCTGTACTTGACCCCCTTCCTGACCTGTACTTGACCCCCTTCCTGACCTGTACCTGACACCCTTCCTGACCTGTACTTCACCCAGTGCCTGACCTGTACTTCACCCAGTGCCTGACCTGTATTTGACCCCCGTGTCTGACCTGTACTTGACCCCCTTCCTGACCTGTATTTGACTCCCTTCCTGATCTGTATTTGACACCCTTCCTGACCTGTACTTGACCCCCTTCCTGACCTGTATTTTACCCCCTTCCTGACCTGTACTTGACACCCTTCCTGACTTGTACTTCACCCAGTGCCTGACCTGTACTTCACCCAGTGCCTGACCTGTATTTGACCCCCTTCTTGACCTGTACTTGATCCCCTTCCTGACCTGTATAAGACCCCGTGCGTGCCTGACCTGTACTTGGAGTAAGGTACCCCAATGATGAGGATGATAGCGTTGTGGTACCTCACCCTCCACAATGCAAAGTGATGTTCCCTCGTGTCCTGGCTCCACACACCCAAAGCCTGTACAGACATATACACACACCCCTTATTACACACACACACACACACACACACACACACACACACACATATATATATATATATATATATATATATATTTTTTTTTTTTTTTTTTTTTTTTTTTTTTTTTGAGAATGTTGGTAGGTGTCTAGTGAGACGTTCCTGATTTTACAAATGCCAGGAACGTTATATACTAATATGTATAGTGGGATTGATTGAGTCGTTCTGCTTTGTATATAGTAAGTACCTAGAACGATTTATATCAAGATTCTTAATTAATGGTTACCGGAATGTTTTGTGTCAATGTTTTGTTAGTGGTCCTGATAATTACAGGTGTACACTAGCTGACCATAAAATCTAGCCCACCTGAGTCGAAGCCCGAGATCTTGATCATCCGATTTCTGGACGACAACCCACTCAAAGCCTCCTTTCGTTCGAGATGTGTGTGTGGCCTCGTGATGGTTTGGGTGGGCTGTCGTCCAGAATCCACCTGCTTTAGATATCCGGCTTCGATTCAGGTGGGCTAGATTTTATGGTCAGCGAGTGAATCAGGAACCTTACTGCATGATGGAGGTGTAAGAAAAGTTATACAAAAAGGTGTATGAAGGGCAGAAGGAAAGTGTGTAACTAACTAACCCTGGTGAGGTGTTTGAAGGCAGCGTTGTCTGTACTGTGGGACATCTTGACACACACGGCACTCACCACACCCTGCACCAACACCAACACCGTCACCGTCACCGTCAGACAATGAATGAATGAATGAAGGTGGATGAATAAGGTTGGGAAAAGTATAGGTTGGATTAGATTCTTATCATGACAAAGTTTAAATCCATTGGTGCATAACACATTACTTACTTCATGGACTTGCTTACAAATACGGAAAGTAAAGTTGTAGTAAAGTTTTATAATACATGATACATAAATATATTTCTCATGAGGGCGCATACAAATAATAATAATAATATAATAGACAGTTGAAGTGATACAGGGAAGAAGATAAAAGGAGTCTACTCAAGATATTTCTGACCTGTTGTGTAGGGAAGGTGAAATTATTAGGATCCTTAACATGAAGAGGTACAGCAAGTTTAAGTTCCTCCTTTATCACCTCCTCATACGTCTCCTTCATCACACTGAAACAACACACACACCAATCACTGAATTGACTTTAGGGGCGTCGTAATCCTTCACAAACACACACAGTCTCTCTCTCTCTCTCTCTCTCTCTCTCTCTCTCTCTCTCTCTCTCTCTCTCTCTCTCTCTCTCTCTCTCTCTCTCTCTCTCTCTCATTTTCTTTTTGACAAGCACACACAGTCTCTCCCTCTCTCTCTCTCTCTCTCTCTCTCTCTCTCTCTCTCTCTCTCTCTCTCTCTCTTACATTAACTATACATTAACTATACATTAACTATAGTTCCTAGCGATATATAATGTTAAAGTTGATTTAGATTTTAATTATAAAGTGCCATGTGTTCTGTTGATAGATATTGAAAGAAAACTGTTGATGATTTCAGATCCAGGCCTTTTACAATGTATTCCTCAAAAACTTCAAATTCTCCAAAAACTCACAAAACTCCAAATCCTCCCAAAACTCCAAAAAAATTCTATTTTCTCCAAGAACTCTAAATTCTCACAAAACTCAAATAGTTAAAAAATATTGCTGTTTCCTCCAAAAACTCCAAGAAAATCCCGTTTCCTCCTAAAACTCCAAATCTTCCCTAAACTTAATGGAATAATACTATAGTTTTCTGGTCTGTTTGGTGATGATGTCTTAGTCAGCGTAAATGTAAATATTGCAACAACACAGTGATTAGAAATTATCCATATGTTTGTTTAGACAAGTGTTGATACATATGAAGGTGACATACGGACAGTTGCGGTCACATGACAACACACACACACACACACACACACACACTACAAACAGGGCCCCATATCAAGCATAGAATAGTACGCTCCTTTGCACACAACATCTCATCCTACCCTATATTATATGCTCAAGGAGGGGCCCCATTTGAATTGTCTGTTTTCATGTATCTTTAACTGTACATAGCGAGGTCGAGGCGTGTGTGTGTGCCGTTGGAGAGAGCTTTGTTGGAGAAGCCGGCAATGTTCTTGGGATCTACTGTGTGTACACCTGTGGCCCCATGGTGAGCTGTACGGGGCATCTCAGGTATCACCACTTCACGTTCCAATCTCACCAACTCAGAGTCCATCCAATAGTCCCAGTCCACAGCCTTATTATTATACAGATGGAGAGAAGATAGGGATGGGGTCATTGATTATTTATTTCATTTATATACACACACACTTAGAGATATTTATTAAATTTCAGTATAGTGCCACACACACACACACACACACACACACACACTTAGAGATTGAGAGAAGAGAGGGATGGGGTGGTGATTATTTATTTCATTTTTATACACACATACTTAGAGATATTTATTACATTTCAGTATAGTGTCTGTCAACTACACACACACACACACACAATTAGAGATTGAGAGAAGAGAGGGATGGGGTGGTGATTATTTATTTCATTTCAGTAGTGCCTGTCAACTACATGCACACACACACACATACACACACACACACACACTCACACACACACACACACACACACACACACACACACACACACACACACACAGAGAGAGAGAGAGAGAGAGAGAGAGAGAGAGAGAGAGAGAGAGAGAGAGAGAGAGAGAGAGAGAGAGAGAGAGAGAGAGAGAGAGAGAGAGAGAGAGAGAGAGAGAGAGAGAGAGAGAAAGAGCTCACCACGAACACAGGAGGCCACATGGGCAGCGTCTCCTCCAGGAAGTTCCTCTTTACCATCCAGCCATACGAGGGAAAGGAGTGGACACGGTTGAGACGTGCGGTGTCTCTGGCACTGTGTACATAGGCGAAGTGACAATAGGCAGACACAGCATAGAGGGACGGGTCACGATCCAACAACACTGATGTTTGACGCATGTACCTGAGGGAAGCAATGTTAGTGTGTAGTCTATCCAGGAAGGAGGTAATATAATGAGTATAGTCTATCCAGGAAGGAGGTAATACAATGAGTATAGTCTATTCAGGAAGGAGGTAATACAATGAGTATAGTCTATCCAGGAAGGAGTTAATATAATCAGTCGCATTTCGTCCTGGATGTGGTGATTTTGAGAAGTTTTTATTTCACTTAGATTTATATAATGTTAAGATTATTATGCTTGAGAAAAGATAATTTTGATGATAATAATAAGGTACTCCTTTTGAAGATCATGTAAGAAAAACATTGATTCTCATTCTCCCTCTCAGATAAAGTAGTGTCAGTTTATAGAGATGAGTGGTAGGCTACTCATGTGTTGTGTATACTCACTCCATGAAGTCTGGTGCAAGGATGAGGTCTTCCTCCAACACGATAATCTTATCTACCGTCAGTAGTTTCAGGGCGGTGAAGAGAGCGAAGCGCAAGTGTCTGATGCCGAGGTTATAGTAAGTACAATGAGCTGTTACAAATTACACCTTAGAATACTTAGATCATTACAATATTGGTTAGTACGAAACTCCAAGGCGAGCATTTAGTGTCTACTACAGATATTACAGTAAATACATAACAACCTGTCTGTAGTAATGATAATACAAACTTATAGAGACGTAGCTATTTACTACACTGTGTTCCAAGTGTATAGTATCGTTCAGTGTTGGTAAATTAGATATTAGTCACGTTGGCTAAATATTATAATTGAAAGAACTAAATCTCTAATAACTAATCATACCCTTATCCTAAATATACACCAACACTGACTCAATTATCAATGATGTCCTTAAGGGGGTGCAGGAGTAGAGGGACAGGCTTGTGGGGGGGAGGGGTTTGGGGGGGTGCGGGAATAGGGGGACAGGCTTGGGGTGAGTAGAAAGCCTGTCCCCTATTCCCGCACCGCCTTAACCCCCCCCCCCAAGCCTGTCCCCCTACTCCCGCACCCCCCTAACCCCCTCCAAGCCTGTCCCCCTACTCCCGCACCCCCTAAACCCCTCCAAGCCTGTCCCCCTACTCCCGCAACCCCCTAACCCCCCCCCCCAAGCCTGTCCCCCTACTCCCGCACCCCCCTAACCCCCCCCAAGCCTGTCCCCCTACTCCCGCAAACCCCTAAACCCCCCCCCCCCAAGCCTGTCCCCCTACTCCCGCAACCCCCTAAACCCCCCCCCCCACCAAGCCTGTCCCTCCTACCCCCGCAACCCCCTTAACCTAAATATACACCAACACTGACTAACTAACTAACCTGGATATACGAGGTGATCCTTGACCCTCTGGCATGTGTACTCGGTAAGGAACACCGAGGAGTTGGAGAAGCTTGATGGTCTCTTGGTGTTGAGGTCCATCCACACTGACCGCCATTCTCTCCACCACCCCCGCTCCACCTTGCTCCACCACCGCCAGCACCAGCCTAATCCACACAAAAAAAAAAAAAAAAAAAAAAAAAAATTGACTTGAGACACATATTATATACTTTTTTATTATTAAACATATCCGTTCTTAATTAAGGGGGTAATTCACTTTTGTTACATTGGAGTGGTGCCTTGATTCCTCCAAAGTTTGCCAGGAAACACTGGACCAGATAAACAAAAATAATGGTGTTCTGTTGCTTGGAATAGTTTGGAGGAATCATGCATACAGTTGCTCCAGATTTACCAACACTGTACTTACCCCTTAATGTTATAGTCTAATAGAGGTAACATTAATTCTTTCACTCTTGACTACCCTTTTATATATATATATAGTCCTAGAGTTATAATCCAATACAAGACAGTAAGGAAAAGGGATCTATGAATACCCATACCCCATATAGAGACACAGAAGATCAAGTCATTTACCTTATGTTTATGCTCGTGTTTATACTCCCTACACGGTATACTGATATTTTAGTTTGATTATATATATATATATATATATATATATATATATATATATATATATATATTCTTTTTTTACTTCACAAAAATACTATGGGTGTATTAATAGCCTGCGAAGATGTAGTTGTTGACAGTCACTCACCTATACAGCAGCTGTGGTCGAGCACTGGCCAACACCACCACACCAAGATCTCTGAGGTCCCCTTCCTGAAGTATAAACGGCAAGAATGAGTTTATGTAGAAGGCTTATGAGGGACTTTTCTTATGAGTCAAACAGACCTATGGTATATTTAAGTTTTTTATTTTTCTTTCTTTTCTTTAAATGCCATTATGCAAGTAATTATAAATAACATACCTTTAGTGTTGTTATGTTATAAGAATCTTCCATAGAGGGCGTGGTAGGAGTAGTAGTAGTAGTAGTAGTAGTAGTAGTAGTAGTAGTAGTAGTAGTAGTAGTAGAAGTGTTTGTCTTCGTTGTAGTGTTGTTGTTGTTGTTGCTGTTGGTGGTGTTGGTGGAGGCAGTGTTGTCAGTGGTGGTGGTGGCAGTGGTGGGATTGGTGGTGGTAGATGCGTTGTTGTTCTTGGTGGTGGTGTCTGTGAGGGTGGTGGCAGTCACAACAGTGGGAATGGAATTGGTGGTGGTAGAAGTGTAGTCAGTGTTGTCAATAGTGGTGGTGGTGGTGGTGGTGGTGGTGGTGGTGGTGGTGTTGTCAGTGGGGATGGTGGTGGTGGTGGTGGTAGCATTGGGAATTGTGGTGGTAGAAGTGGGGATGATGGTTGAGATGTTGTCAGTGGTCGTAGGGGTGTTGTCAGTGGTGGTGGTAGTAGAGGTGTTGTCAGTGGTGGTGGTGGTAGGGGTGGTAGAAGTGTTGTCAGTGGGGATGGTGGTGGTGGTGGTGGTAGGGGTGGTAGAAGTGTTGTCAGTGGCAGGGGTGGTAGTAGAGGTGTTGTCAGTGGTAGAGGTGGTAGTAGAGGTGTTGTCAGTGGTAGAGGTGGCAGTAGAGGTGTTGTCACTGGTGGTGGTAGAGGTGTTGTCAGTAGTAGTGGTGGCAGGGTAGAGGGTGTAGTAGTAAGGGTGACAGGAACACAAGTCACCATACCCATCATACTGTTCACAAAATTGGTTCCTTTTCACCCAGGCCTTCATACACCTCACTCCACTCCCACCTTGATCTGTTTGAGAAAATAATATTGTATGTTGTGTGTGCTTGTTCGCGCATCACTGGAAAACTGAGCATAATTATGAGTAATGTGATGACAGAGTAAAATATATAAACTACAGTATTCAGACAGCAGACATGGATTTTGGGGAGAACTATGAGAAGTATGATTTAAGGGAAGAGTATGAATACTTTCTGTACATTGAAGCACCTTGATTCCTCCAAAGTTTGCCAGGAAACAGAACCAGATAAATAATAGATAATGGTGGCCTGTTGCTGGGAGTAGCTTGGAGGAATCATTATCTCTAAAAATGACTAAACTATACCCTCCCCTTAGAGGAAAACCTAAGATAAGCTGTAAGTTATAGACAAGTTCCCGTCATATAAATGTAATCGTTGAGGAAGTAATTCACCTGAAGATG
This sequence comes from Petrolisthes cinctipes, assembly GCA_033782935.1. Classification (NCBI taxonomy): domain Eukaryota; kingdom Metazoa; phylum Arthropoda; class Malacostraca; order Decapoda; family Porcellanidae; genus Petrolisthes; species Petrolisthes cinctipes. Next base: position 97,742 of record JAWQEG010004057.1, on the reverse strand, counting down.
GTATTGTGAGGTGAAGGTGAAGGTCTGGGATGAGTTGTTGGGTGAATGAGGGCGTGGCAGAGTGAACACTGGGTATCATAGCTTCAGCCAGTGTTAATCCGCCCACCTGCCACGCCCACACCCAGCTGTCATAGGCGGTCAGGTACTTGGCGGCGTGGGAGCCAAGTGAGGTGAGTGCTGTACGTGAGGAGGCGTCCAGACCCTTCCAGGTATTGTGCTGGAAAATGTGTTGTGCTGGAATATGTGTTGTGCTGGAAAATGTATCTGGGCCCACAAGGATGCGGAACTGGGCTCAATCTTAAGGACCCTGTTATCTATCAGGGAAATTCAAGGCTTCTGTTGATTCCTCCTAACTATGCCACGAAACAAGCTCCTTCCCTAAAGATGGTGTTTCGTGGCTGTATTTGAAGGACTCCTTTACCTCCAATTTCCTGACTACATCACAGGGTCCTTAATTAGCCAGTCTGTGTACGTCATAGTGGGCCCATCGCCAAGTGTGTTCAGGTTTCTGGACGACCTATACTATGTAAACAATGATGGTACTATACCAATCTGCTGCATCGTAACTTGTGTATTACTTTTCTCGTTTATGTTCCTATACTACTCACATATGAAGCAAGGAGAGCCACACTGCCATTACTCAGACTCCTCAGTGTCCTCACCATCTCCTCAGCCACCAAAGGACGGTCGATGGGAAAGGTTACTGTTTGGGTGACACGATGGGAGTGAGGGTGAACCACTTGTAGGAACACCCCAGTGGTTATCTCCTCTATCTCCATCCAACCCTCATCAACCGGGTAAATAGACACCTACAAGGAATGGACCAATCGTATCAAAATAGTTTGTTTCTGGGGGTCATCATCTTGACATGTTTCAGTAAAAATTAGTTTGTGTCAGGTATTGTTTGTCTACACCGATCTTAAGTTTAAGGGGAGATTCTTCTGTTGGTGATTTTGAAGGCTACTGATTCCTCCATATTATCATATTATGTAGGAAAACAGACGGCCTCAATGGTACTAACAGGGGATCTGTATCATGGCATAATTTAGAGGAATCACAGACCTTCCAATTCACCAATAAGAGAATCTCCCCTTAATATAACTAATCAAGTAGTGGACCAACCAAATACTGCTGAAAAATCAGTAACTACGGTATGTATGTACTGTACCTCTGCAAAGTTTGCCTCTGTACACCACCAGACGAATCTCTCACCTCGTGGAGACCAACTACTTCTGTACCACTGAATGAAGTATTGTGACTAACCGTGGTGTTGTCGATGTTGATGGCAGCGTGATGGAGGGCAGAGGTGAGGGTGGCGGTGGCAGGACTAAAGTCAGGGTGAGGTGGAACAGGTGGAGGAGACCAATCCACTTCTACATTAACACTTTCCAGGGTAGTGTCATCTGAGGGATAGCAATCATTTTCACATGTCTTGTTACAAGTTAATGAGGGGAAATATGATGTTGCAGACAACTTTGAGACGGATGATATTTCCAAACCATATATGCATGGTATGAACCAGACTCCATCAGAAGCCTATAGGTGTTGTTTTATGGCACATTTAAGAAGAGTCAGAGATCTCCAATTTGTCGACTACATCATTTTAGGCCCCTGAAGCTTCTCATCATATTTTTTAGTTTGTGCTGTTGTATTGGAAGGTCACAACCAACAGTGTTACCGAAGTTGTTTATTTACCTGAGGTTTATAATCATTATTTACTTTTTTTAATGTACTCATTGTCAGCATATATATAATTATCTCATACAGTAAGATGAATTCAAGCAAGCAATTAAACCTCCGTGGAACAATTAAGAGATATCATTCCTGTTTAATGTAGACCATTTCAACTAATTATTTTAAAGTTCCTTTGTCTAAGCTAAATATTACATCATAGCAAAGTGCAGAATCAAACATGGAGAAGTTAATCTCACTGGTGAAACTGTTGATGGTGATGTTGGTGAAGTCTGCTCGGTTGACTGTCCAGAAGGTGTGATCTAAGTTAATGTAGCTGTAAGTCATGTTGTACCAGTCCATCTTTGTCTCCATATACACCGGGAACACACTATTACCCCACACCAACTCTTGCACCTGGGAAACGTCGCAATATATACATACAGTCGTTTTAGTTAGTAATAAAGGAGACTGTCATGTAGGCAAATTGAGAGGCAGCTGATTCCTCCAATAGCTATAACTGTACCAGAAAACAATCGTCCTCATTGATACTAAAAGGTGATCTATTTCGTGGTATAGTTTGGAGGAATGAAAGACCTTCCTATTCACCAACAAGAGAATCGCTTCTTAAGTCTAGTTCATTGGTTTGGTACAACAGCTAGTAGTCTACTTGCCTCCCTTCCCAATGATCCAGGTTCGAGATTCGTTATAACATGCAAACCTTGTGGGAAGAATATCACCCACCTGTATCATCATTTGGGCTTCATGGCCTTTATGACCTACCTCGATATGATATGTTTCTACTTTTTCCCGGTGATGTTTTTGTATACAGTTCCGTGAATTTAAAATTAGTTCATTTCCCACTTGACAAACAGAATACTTATTGATATTAACATTTCTGCTTTATTATCCTAGTCCCACAAGAGTATAATTGTAAACTGCATAACATGACTATCGACCAGGACCCATTAAGCATCCCCCCTTTTGGAACCCTGTACTTAATTGAAGCCTGAAACCAGAGACCCTTCCAGTAGGCTACACCTTATGCCTATATTCTTAGATAGATCATCCCCCTCCCGACACACACACACACACACACACACACACACACACACAGCCCCAGATCTTGCATGATACAGTTTAAAAAGTATTCAAGAATAGTCTTTATTCGCTGATTTAATAAGATAAAATATAATAAAATCAGTCCATAATGAGTACACACCCCCAGGATTACCGAGCCCCGGCACTGGAATCCCTCCTCCCCCTCATATTTTATCCCTGCTATTAAGCCACTCCCACACGAGAGGCAAAAAGTTAGGCATCAGTGTTTGTCCGCCGTCATTTTGCCTCTCATGTGGAAGGAGCTTTTAGTCATAATAATAATATAGCTGCTATTGTTTTATTACCCATATGAGTGTTAACTTATACCCACCTTGCCATCAGCATCAGCAATACCAAAGAGTTTTGCGTCATGAGTAATTCCCTTTTGGGCCAGGTCCTCCTCCTTAGCCCGGAAGGTCTCCGTGATGTTGACGTCTTCTGCGATGGCCACCGTTACGTTGAAGTCGATAAAACGCCCGTAAGCACCCCAGCCCCTGCCTCTACCCCCACCACACAATGTCACCACCACAACCACCACCACCACCGCCAACCTACACCTGATGAGAAATTTGGAAGACACAAAGTTCATTGACGCCACCTCTAGGCCTACTGCCATAAACCACAACAGTTATCATGCAAAGAATGTTTATGATATGCGTTCCCTTTGGCTGACTTGAGGTGTTTGTATGATAACCATATCGTATCATTTAATTGAACATTTCTCCCCGTAAGTAACAAAAAGCAAAGTTGAGGTTCCTTATTAGCGTTTATAATATTGTCTGGGGTTGGTCAGCATGTTATGGCCTTCTCTTTTGTTGTATGCCTTCGCAACAATAAACCTGTATAGTTTTCATGACCTTTGAGAGTTGTGACGCATACATGTATAGCCTTTACTTACCCCATTAGAAGGGAGCACATCAGAAATATTTAATATCTTGTCTATACGTGACAGTTTCTTCTTAAGCTATTGAAATCCTCTTCCACCATTTCCAAGTAAGTGGAGAACGCATTCTGTAACACGGACAGCCAGCAAAACTAATTTCCAGCACCAGGAAAATGGTCCAGAATCTATTTTCTGATGCATTTCCTGGATTAATCAAATGTGTTCGACAATGTTTATAACCCTGCTGCTGCCTGTCCCTGCTTCAGACAACATGAAAGAAATAGAAAGAAAGTAAAATTAGTAAGAAGAAATACGATACAAAAATCCAAATAAATAATTAAAAAGAAGCGCCGTTGGAAAAGCTAAGCTTCAACACCATCGCATCGTAATGTAAACAAACAGACAAGTGAGGACCAACACAACAGAGCAGACGAAATGTTGTGTCGGTGTCACATGAACCATAATTTACATCTTATTAGGCGCATATTCAAGACTCCATTATTATTCACATTATGTCGGCCATTGAGTACGCATTCTGTGTGTCTGCTTCCAAGAGGATACACGAAACATGACAGAGAAATGAGAATACTACAAGAGGAAGAAGAAGAGGTGGAGGTGGAGAATGTGGTTGTTCCCTCTACAGCGCCTTCTTCTGTATCTTCCACCACATCTAATACAAACACACACAGTAGCAAGGTTCACATAGACACCAGACCCATAGGCAAAGTAGATCCTGTTATCATAAAGTATGTTAATATGCTGAATGAGATACGCAACGCAGGCAAAGCAACGGAAAAAGTGAATGTGACGCATTTTGGCAGCATAAGATTTGATACAGAAAATATTCCACGAGTACATGGTCAGTTTGATACCGAGTTTGAAGTTAATGTGGCTGAGTATTTAAAAGACAATGTGCCAGGATTTCAAGGTCAATCAGAAGAAATGACTGATGTTAATGTAAATGGAAGAGAACAAGATAGTGACAATATCTACGTTAATAACTATTCAGGTGAAAATGCTTCGGATGTAAAGGAGATGAATTACATTGATGAGCAAATATTTAGCGAACCATTTTCCAGATACCAAAAGCTAAATCCTCAGAGTAATCCAAGTACAGAAGCCACAGAAGAGAAACCAAACACAGCAAGCCAAGAACAGCATAAATCAGATGAGGGAGAGCCAATCCATCATGACCTTAATTATATTGATGACGTGTTTTTTAAGAATTCACTGGAAAATTTGTCAGAGAATAGGAAACCGTCTGTCGAGTATTCTGTCATCAAAGAGCAACTCGAAAGTACACTATTGAATACCAAGAGTCAAAATAGAGATGATAGTGAGGCTTTAAAATCAACTGACCCTCCTGTTGACTTGAGGAAAGTAATGGAAAGCTTTTCTGAATCAGAGAAGGAAGGCAGTCTTACAGATCAAAAGAAAGCAATGGAAGATAAGGCAGTTGAAAAGGAATCACCTCCAAAGTCTGCTTATGATTATATAGTAAAGAAAAGACAGGAGGAGCACCAGCGAGCCCACGGAATCACGAAGCCATCAGGAGAATCAGACCCAGCAAAAAAAAGTTACCATAAAATATTAAGTTTGCTTAACGCAAATAGAAAGGAAGATTTTTCAAATTATGAGATGTTAAAACTACTGAAAAATAGTATAATTTTTGATCAGTGTAAGTGTTAAATACTGTACCTTATACAGTACAGTACTGTTCTGAACTGGTGTTATGGTATTGGTACACCATAGTGATAGTTTATTTTTACTTGTCAGAAACTTTGTAGTCATGTACTTTATGTACTTTTATGTCCTTAATTCATTAATTTGTTCACTACAGTGTTGTGTATTTGAAAAAAGCCCATTGTTTAAAATTAAAATAAGTAATTGAAAAATGCTTGGTGGAACTATTATGCAGGTTTACTTTTATTGTATAAAATTTATAATTATACTGTAATTACAGATGACATCGTTGGTTTGTACAAGCCCTATGGACTGTCTGTGCAACCGGGTACAGAGTCTCTGTACCACACTTTGACTGACTTCCTCCCTGATCTGGCCACCTTCCTTAAGACAGAAAACCTCTACCCAGTCCACCGTCTTGACTCTACTACCACAGGTTTATTACACACCATTTATCATTCAATAACATATTGACTTTCTGTTATCTCAAGTAGTGTAGCATATCAGTTACTGTTGCCTGACCTCTCTTATTCCATAAAAGAGCACTTTGCTTTTAGTCCTTCATTGCCACAGCTAGTTTTGCTTTCCACAGTATTTTTTATTCCCAGAGTTACATCATAATTCAATTATTATTTCTTATACCACTGGTTTCTATATGTACCAGCTTCAGTATTTCACCTTGTACAGTACTAGGCTATACTATCAGAGTTCAAGTAGTTCTACCATAATGTAAAATTATCCTAAATTTCATGTAACCCTGCCAATCTTCAGGTGTAATGTTGCTGGCTAGGACCCCAGCTATGGCTGACACCCTCAAGATGATGTTCAAAAACCGAGAGATGAAAAAGACCTATTGGGCCATTGTCAAAGGAACTCCAAACCCAACACAAGGTAAGAAAATCCTCAGTGCCTCATTCTGAAGGAAATTACTATATCATCATCAAATTAATGTGCCATTCAGTAAATATATTATATTTAGCAGTGTGTTCTTTACAACTTGATTATGTTTTCTCTCATGATCCATGATAGTTGTATGTTTATTGTATAACTAAAATAATTTATTTGAAATTTTGTGATATCAAGATATTTCTCACTTTGTTAATACAGTACTGTATTCTCTTCACTTAACGAACTAATTTTTTTTTTTTCTATGAGCATGGTTATTAACTTTTTCCCCTGTAATACTTACATTTGAATATTGTAAGCCATTGTAGTAAGGTGTTACTGATATTACTATGTCATTTGTTGTTCCAGGCATTATTGATATTCCAATAGCAGAGGGTCTGATAGATAGTCGTAGAAGGATGGTGTTGAAGCCTGACATCCCTGGAGTGAAGAGCACCAACAGCAGAAGTCAGTATTCTGTTACCTCTTACAAGGTCAGCACAGACATTACACAAATATTTCTATCACTCACACACATACACAGTTCAGTAGTTCTCACTTATTGTACATATTACTGTTGCTTTAAAACCTATTCCCATACCTTTCATTTACAGATAGCCTACCCTGGGATCCAGAGCCCATTTTTGTATTTTTATATTGAGAAAGGTGAAGAGTAGACAAGAAGATAAAAAAGAGGAGCATAAGTTATAGGATGGAGGGAAATGGATGAAGTTAGAATATTCCAGAGTTAAGTGTGTTATGAGAAACTGAGAATACCTGTTAACTCCTGCATTAAGGAGTTGGGCAGCAAAAGGGTGAGACTAAGTAGCTTGGCAAGTGTTGCATGCTCTTCTGAGGAAAGGAAGCACACACTGAGAGTTCAGAAGAGCAATGTCCAATATAATCGCAAAAGAAGAGAGTGGTGCAACTTTGTGGTGAAGAGAGAGAGGCTGTAAGTTAATCAGTAAGGGGAAGAGTTATTGAGATGAAAGACCTTGATTCCACCCTGTCCAAGAATGTTGTGAATTTGTAAAGCTTGAGCCACCCCACACATGAGAGCCATACATTTACTGACTCTAAACTTGAAATGTTTTTCACTACAATTGTCCTATCAGAAGTAAATAATAGATGTATGTGTAATTGTGTTAATTGCAGGTGCTGTCATCACGTTCTGGAGTTTCCATGGTGGAGTTGTCACCCAAAACCGGAGTGAAGCATCAGCTGCGTGTCCACATGGGATTTGGTCTGTCTTGTCCTGTCCTAGGTGACCACAAGTACTCACACTTTAATAAGTTGGCACCCCAGGTAACTACCACATACATTGGTGTACTGTAATTTATAAATACTTTCCAAAATCTTTCATATTTAGGGGGTGGGTACAGTTTTGCCATTTTTGGAGATAATGATTCCTCCAAACTATTCCCAGCAACCGGCCACCTGTTTCTTGGCATACTTTGGGGGAATTAAGGGGCTCTAGTATACCAAAAGTATACTCTCCCCTTAATAATTGACATACATAATACAATGCTTCTATCTTGTATTCAGTACTGTGACTTTAGGTAACTTGTATTTTGGACAGTTTCATCTTTTAGTATTTACATAATAGGATTGTGATTAGACAAATCTCATACAGTTGTTTAACCTTTCTTAAGAAAATAAGTACGGTAGGATATAATCTACCATGTAAGATACATTACCTTATCATTAACTTCAATTAAATCTTCTACTTTCTTGTAGTGCCCAAAGCAGTAATGTATTATTTTATATCTGCCAGCGTCTGCCAGGTGACACACTGCAGAAGTTGAAACTGAAACAGAGCCGGGTGAGGGACCTTCCGATGTTCCTTCATAGCCGAAGTATTGTGGTGCCAGAAGTGAATGAGGGAAGGAATGTGGTGGTGAAGGCACAACTTCCAGCATATTTCAACAAGGCCCTCTCTTTACTTCACCTCAACAGGAAGGGAAGCCAAGTGTTGGTGGAAGAGCTAACAGCCCGTGCCTAAACCCGCACCATAGTTATATTATTCTTCTTGGGGTTATCTCACTTGGTTTTTTTTTTCAGTTTGTACGGACTGCAACTTTCATCTGATTCATCCATAAAGAAAGTAAGCTAAATTAATTTTAAAATGAATGAATATGGGTACAGCAGAAAGAGATGGCCTAAAAAATCAAGTACAGTATATGCTCTATTTTTTTAAGTTTGCTTGTTTGAAAAATGGTGCAGGGAGAGTGGTGTTCTGTTTCAAACCTGATGTCAAGAAATTATGTGATATGGTGTTTTGGGGTTGTAAGTGAAAGGGATCTAAAGAGCCCAGTGGAGAGTTTTGCAGAGGTAGGTAAATGCTATTTGAAGGTAGGCTACATATGTTTACAAGCGTGGTGATGATAGTGGGAATCTCAAGGTGGTTGAAAAATTGAAGTACTGTACAATATATACTTGGGGATAATATAGTATTGGATAAGAGAAAATATTATGAAAATGGAGAACAAAGTAGAAAAGTTGTTGGTGCAATGAAAGTACTAGTTAGAACTAAATGGTTAAGTACAGAGCAGCAAGAGGATTTCATGAAGAGGTGTTTGCAGTAAGGCAGTTGATGGAAAAGGTCTGTCATAAAGAAAGGAAACTGATTCTGGCCTTATTTTGAGAAAGCTAATGATAGCGAGCAGATAGAAAAAGCTTATGGGAGGTGTTACAAATATATAGTATAGAGGTAAGGCCGCTGAATGTGGTAAAGGGCTTTAGTAATGGTAGTATGGCCTGTGCAAGAATAGATGGAAACTTCAATGATCCCAATCTGAGTGAATCATGAATGTGTTGTCACATGATTTGTGTCTTTTTGTATTCACTGTATATTAAATAATTGTCACAATTAAACTTATTAAATTACTCATACTCTTTATAGTCCTTTGCTTGATGTGTTGATCAGAATTTTCTCCTGCCAGAGTTAAGAACCACCAATTCTCGTGATAATTTCACAGGTATACAGTATGCATGAGTTTTTTTTGTTTTGTTTATTTAAGATTCTCATTTACATTGAAATGCTGAAATACAGTATAAATAAGTGTAACCACTGCACTTATGCATCACTGAAATATGTTGAAGATATGAAACACATTGACAGAAACTGCTAAGCATTTTAATGTTAGTGAAAGCAATATTTATGACATTGAACACATAAAATGCAGCCTCAGTAGGAGTAAGAATGTTTTGTTTAACTGAGACATTATTTCATCCCTCATTTTAGTGTTTTACTCCCCATACGATGGAATGTCATGCACCTTCCTGCAACATGAGTACAATTATTAATAAAATACAGTCAGTATTACTGACAGTACGTGATATTATAGCAATTTAATGAACATGTAAGTGGAGTGGAGGTACTACGTTCAGGTTCAGGTCGAGGTGTATTGTCTTTCCAACAGTAAACCTCTTAAAGTCACTTCTTTACTCGTCCGTGTTCTCTTTCAGTGCCTTCTCTCTCTTTTTTCCACAATTTATACAAGTTTTCTTTTTTCTTTTCAATATTCTCTCCTAGAAATAAAAACTGTCCAAATAACTGTTCTTCATCTTCAATTAGGGGTCTCTGTAGTTGTTGTTGTTGTTGAAGTTCCTCAAGCTGTCTGGCCGAACAACCCCGAGCTCCTGAGGAAGGCCATGGCCTGAACCGGGCTTTCCCACAATGCCTTCAGAGAGTGTATGTTGTGTTGTTGGTGAGTGTGGTTGTGTGTATTGCAGTCTTCCATAATGTGTTTAATAGAATGAGGTTCTATGATGTTTTTGCACACCTCCTGCAGCCTTGGCCAATATAGTATAAAATGAATCTGGTTTTTGTTCTTGTTGGCACAACTTGCTTTCCCTGATGTCTCTTTGTGTTCTGGAGGGGCATGCAATTACTTCTGGCCCAATACTATATTACCGAGGAAGGCTTGTTGTCATAACACGTTTCTTCCTTTATTTCTTCTTTCCATATTCTATATATTACCAATTTCCCCACTCAGTGAATATATATTGTTGCATTTTTGCGGGGCTCCCAACATCTGTCTGCACACACTATTTTCAATTTTCTGCATTTTTTCTATCTCTCCTTCTGTTATAACTATTACATTACTCACATATAGTACTGCCGTGAGTACTACACTTTTCCAATACGTCTTGCCAATTAGTAGTTTATTACTGCTGTAGGCTGCTTTATTATTACCAAGTACATCATTCTATGGGAGATGAGACGCCGTTTCCATGGCAACGTCTAGGCTTTGTTTATAGTTTGCCAGGCATGGGGAATTTTCCCTATGCATGGGAAATTAAAGTTACCAATGGGGAATTATATAAAGATTGTTCAAGAGTAAATGGGGAAATTTCTACCAGACAAAATATCAAAAGGAGGGTATACAGTATAATTTTATATTATATACGATTATTATCTTCAAGAGTAAAGAGGGAATTGTTATAAAATTGGAAATTCTGATGTTGAAGTTGGGGGAATTTCGTCAAGCAGACCTGGCACCACTGGTTGGGTGGTACAGTCGGCTGCAAATGTCCTTTCGCCTCCCTCAGCGCCTTTTGAAGGAAAATATAAAGACTAACCATCGAACAAACACATTCACCAATGCAGAATTACAGCATCTACGGGGAAAATTTTAAAAACTCTCTTATCTTTTAGTTTACTAGCCTGTGGAACTTATATTTCCATACTTAATTTATGGTTTGGCAGATATGGCGACAGAACATTTGCCGCTGGCTGAACCCTGGTTGGCTGTATACTTTACTTAAAGTCAAAGAGAGTGTACAACATCCATTGGTGCAATGAGCCCAGGACAGAGAACATTATAAACAAAGTACATAAATAATTCATGATTTGAAGTATGGAGGGTTCTGTGATAGCCTACATGATGCGCGGGAAGATAGCATGGCATCGTGTGTTGAAGGGCCGTGTGTTGGATCAATGATGGACCCGTGTTGGGGGCACTGAACCTTGCTCACTGGGGTCCGTATTCTTAGAGACCGCTTAACTCCACTCCAACTTCAACTCGACTTATCGTTCCCCATTTAGACTCCATCTTCACCCAAACGTGTGTAATGTTCGACTCGTTCATGCTGTGTGTTGTTTCTCTATAATTAATTATTGTACTCCTTATCAATTAACTGGTGTAATATCGGTATCAATCGCACAACGCTGCAACTGGTAATATTCGCGTGGTTCCTCTCATGCCACTTAAATTTGAGAGGAACTGTATACCGTATAGCCTAATATACAGAATGCGTGTACATGAATTACCAGATTTTTTTATATGTAGATACTTTTATTCATTACTACCTTTAAAAGTAAATTAAAAGACTGTAGATGCATTTTCACCCATTCTTCCTTGACTAACAGTGATTGATATATGGTCCTTCATGTAGCAGCTTATGAGAAGGGTAACCATGCACCAGCGTTTGGACACATGTATGGCTGCATTGTGGGTAACTTGGCAGAATATACAGTTGTTTAACTTCTATATCCTCTGTATTCTACTCCCTCTTTCTTATTCTCGTTTACTGTACATCAAACTGTTAATTCTTTTCTCCCGATGTGGACATTTATAGAAATTTATTACCACACGCGTGCTTTACTTGGTTGTACAAACTGTTTCTTGCAATACCTTTGTTATTACATCAAAATTCAACAAATCACAAGAGTAAAGCTTTAAGGATCTCTGTGTTAGCATACAATAGATTTACGAGTATCGGTAGCACGTGGGTAGAGGTATGCAATAAATAGCCTATCAGTAATTTTGAATTTGTGTTCATAGATAATATATATAATTGCGCAAATGGAATGGAGAATGCCACAAACTACATTTATCTTATAGATTAAAGTACTTTCATGTTTCCAATGACTGAAAATGTATTTCAAAATATCACTGGTTTAACAAACCACGTGGTTACACAAACTGGTTTACAATTTTTAAATCCTTGTGTGAATAGGTATACTGTCCACCATTTCACTCACTAATGTATATTTTACCTTCATAGATAATTTAAAGAAATGAAAAATCAGAACAGCCTTTGATATGTTGCTTTGTTATTATATAAGTGATATCATACCTGTATGCACAATATGTACTATATGATTATTATCACGGTTTTGTGAACCCGTACTAAAATTTGGCCCTCGGTGAAAGCGAACACAGTACAACCACAGTGCCACCAATAGTATGACAGAGAAGAAGATGAATAAGAAATCAACCAATGAACTCCCTCGTTGCTTGACTGGTAGCCTTAGGTGGACCAATCAGCTTAGCTCCTGACGCTAAGTGTATACGTGGTTGGACCAATGAGAATAGGACTCGAGCAGGGTGTATTTGTGGGAGCCTCGTGCCGTGCTGTGCTGGCCTGGCTGGAAGAGCAAGAGCCGAGTGAAGGAAACATCAGGGAAGGGGAGTCGCCCAAATAACCACCCATTTTCCATCTATACCACCATGGCGGACCCGGAGACACAAACACAGCCTGAAGAACAACCTAAGGCTCCAGTTAAAGAGAAAGAAGTCCTTGGTAAGTGTCCGGAACAAAGGAAAAACGTAAAATTAGTGTATAAAATGATGGTGGTTTGTATACGGGAGCTTGGGTGTACCGGCAGCCATCACCAGCGTGTACAGCACGTGGTCAATTACTCTGAAATACACGCTCTGTCTTATCTTTAAAATAAATATCACATGTAAGGCCATCATAAAAGAGTAATGGTAATGCTTTCACGGTACTTTGAGGTGAAATAGATGAAGGATAACGGAATGAAGTCAGTCGATGGTGGTGGTGGTGGTGTTGGCTACCTCAGCTGATGATTACACCGGCCTTGTCCACTTTATTATAAAAACTATACATTTTGTAGCTGGTAGGATCTGGAATGGTATCCAGTGTTGGGAAGGAGGTGGAAAGTGGCATTATTTAAAGAACACCAATAAATAGCTTGTGGACGTGTAACATTTTGACATGTGGCGGCGGCGGCGGCACGAGGGCGGACACTTCAACATTGGTTATTTATAGGTGAGGGATGTGGTGGTGGTGGTAATGGTGGTCCTGTGTGTAGGAAGTGCACATGGAGCGGGTTTTTTGAGGCGTCAATGGCGTTAAAACGGTAGTGGACAAGAGGTATTCAAAGTACCGTAAATTTGTGTATTGGTCGATTTATAATTAAGGGTTGAAGGTGTATATAAAGCTGTGTTAGGTTACCACTAAATTACGGAATGTATGATTTTCCCGGGTTTAAATTAGGTTTTTTGGTGGTGTTCTAATATTAATATTTTGCGTACCCTGATGTATTATTCACTATCATCGTGGGTAGGGAGGGATTTCCTAGCAGTTATTCCCTCCCCTTGTAGTAATATCAAATGCTACGAATGTCGCCAAAACTAAATGCTGAAGCAACTTTTACATGCCAAAATAATTGTAAGTTATATAAAACACCAAAATATAAAGTTAAAGAAGAGCCACAGAAATGGGGAACAATTTTTTTTTTTACTCCGATTTTTTTATTTTTTTGAAATTTGGAAGTTGAGGTGGAGGAATTAGCATTAATAAGCAAAACTTAGTGAATGATCATGCATTTTGAATCTGTTTAACTACTCAGTAATGACCTTTCCTATCTGTTGTTGAACTTTTTCATCCATTTGATCATCTTTGTCAGAATAATTTTCACCCTGCATCTCTAGAGCCAGTGCAGGTTTTGTTTTCTTTCCTCATGTGGAAAGTTAATGGTTTTAAATAATTTGTCATCCTTTGGATCCTCTCAGGAATCAGTCTTGAATATTTTGATCACCCCTCATTCTTCTATTTTGGAATGTTTGGAGACCAAGGCATCTGATCTTTTCCTCATAATATGGTTCTGGGACTATTTTTGTTGCTCCCTTCTGCACCTTTCCATAGCCTGAATATCTTTCAATAGATACGGGGACCAGGACTGAGCTCCATAGTCCAGAATTGGGCAAACCAGTGAGAGGTAGAGTGGCATGAAGATCTCCTTGCTGAGCATCATAAAATTCCTCTATTATCCCTAGGTGGCTGTTGGCTTTGGCTATTCCTTGGTGACATGCACTGAGGACTTGGGTTGCTTATCACAATGCCAAGGTCTTTTTCCAGGTTTTTTTTTTTTAAGATTAGGGGTTCCCAACCTTTATAGCACTGCCCCCCCCCCCTCTGATGCCTAAATAATGGTTTACATCCATTCCACATAAATAACTGCAAAAAATGAGAGGAATTATCCCTCTATTATTCTTCCTGTTAATCCTCCCTTCCTTCCTTTGTGCATTCATCCTGATCTCAGTGCAGATGATATCACAGGGAGTGTTGGTAATCATCTCATAAGAAAGAGCGTAACCCTACATCCCCCAGGTTGGGTACCACTTTTTTAGATGGTAGTCTTCCTGCTGGTTGCTGTCCAATGTGCATGGATTTAGCTTTATATATTTAAAGACAGCAGTCTCTTGTAGTCCTAGCAAATACAGTTTATAGTTTTTTACTCGTCACTAGCATTCCTGTTTTTAAAACTCCGTTGTCTTTTTGTTTCTTGCTTCTAAACACTGCTTTGAACTTTTCATAAGTTAATCTGTTGGCTACCAAATACACCTAAATCTTACTCTTCTCCGACTGCCCCAAACCAGCATCCTTCCATTTCATTAAGATTTTTGTTCTCTTATGTACAAGACTTGACATTTCTAAAATTGGTTTTATTTGCCATTTGTCTGCGATCACAACTACTTTATCCAAGTCACTGTATGTTGAAACTGGCATGTATATTCCTTGCATCATCTGCATATAGCTAGTTGGTGGATGGAGGCATGCTGAAAGAGATGCAGCAGTTCTGTTATCTGGCAGGAGTAGAGAGTGTATTGAGAGCAAGAGTCATCAGTTTAGTTTAAATGGAAGGAAATAAACTAGCCTTAAGGTGAGGGAGAGCATGTCACTGAGGTACAGGGTCAATGTTTGAGACTTGTATCAGATCAGTCGATTAATTGTGTGTAAATGTGGTGCTGTCCGTCAGCTTGATGGTTATACTGTATTTAGAAGATGTGACCATTAATTATTATGGTACGTGGATGGCGTTAAGTGGGAGGACAAGATGGCAAGGCAAGACGTGGGTGGGAGCGATGTGTGGCTAAGTGAGATGACGAGGCCAAGGAGACTCTTGATAGATTACTCATGTGAAGAGGAGAGAGGAATGTAGGTGCCCAGGAAGACATAACAAAACTAGAAGTTGTGTCAGGAAAGTCACAAGAAAATAATTTGGCGATGAGCAGAGGCCAGCGGAAGTGAGCTATAGCATGTCCATCCCCAGTACAGTATAATAGAAAAGAACACAAAATTAAAATGAATATGCCCTGATTTTTTGTGTAATGAAACTTGCATTAAGTCATAATACAGTACTATTCTTTCCAGGCTGCTTACATTTATCTGTCCCATGTATTTTTATTGATGAATTACAATGATATGCAATATACTGAAAACATGGTAAGTCTGTGTAATTATTTCTTCTAATCTGTCTTTAAATAGGCCTAATAATTCACATTGTCTCGTATTAATCCATTATAGAAAACATCTCTGCCATAACAAAAATAGCTAGAGATAACCTCTCTCCTTTTTATGGCAGAATTAGTATATCTGGAGTTAAGCATCAAAGGGACTCATATCAATTTCTGTTACCATAATATTGTGGCAGTTGTTAGTGAATGTATTTCCACAACACTGAGTTAGCAATTGTGCTCTTATGCACACCTTGTGTTACTGTTGTGGTAGAGCAGAGCTCTTGAAGTGTCCAGCAGTGATTGTCGTTCTGACTGTCTTGTTGGTGTAGTTTCTTGAGCCACTTCCCTAGAGTTGACACCTTAATAATTGAGGCTGTCTTAGTAAGGGAAGATACAAACCTTTTATGGTATCATTGGAATAATAATCTTAGAGCACATAATACAGATTTAGTTATATGGGCAAGATGCATAAAAAAATACACCCTGTTTCTGTTCTTGATAATAGTTTGAAAATATTACCGTTTTCTGTTTACAGCCACGAAGGTAACCGGCACAGTGAAATGGTTCAATGTGAAGAGTGGCTACGGCTTCATTAACCGGCATGACACAAAAGAGGATGTGTTTGTCCACCAGTCAGCCATCATTAAAAACAACCCACGGAAGTATGTGCGGTCTGTGGGCGACGGGGAAGAAGTGGAGTTTGACGTTGTGGTCGGCGAGAAGGGCAACGAGGCAGCAAATGTCACCGGCCCTGGTGGCGAGGCTGTCAAGGTGAGAATACACAGGTCTTATTGACGTTATAGTGAGACAATTATGCTAAATTTTACTTCAGGATCATTAATTGGGTTCTCATGTTAATGCTATTACAGTGTTGGTATTATTTGGAATTATCTTAATAATTAAGAAAAAACTTGAAAATAATATATTCTTAAGCTTCTGTTCAACTACCTTAGTTATATGAAATATAGTATACTTGTGTAATGTTAAAGTGATATTTCAAAGCCTTATACATATAACCCATTTCTGAGTGAGTTTGCTTGACTTTTGGCACTTGCAATGTTATATGTTTCTGGACCATGTGGGGTTGAATTCTAAGAGTTCTTAATTAAGAAGTCCATAAGGACTGCGAAGGTAGGATTGTTGTACAAAATTTATTGTGAAGTTACACGGAGTCCATGCAAATTTCATTACCTATATATACAGAGCTAGATAAAATTAAGAACATCTAGAGTTGAAAGCTGTGTTTACATATAAGGTTCTTTACTTTGAGTTTTAATGAAATATTTTAAAAGGTTCTTAACTTGAGAAAAATTGATTAAGCAGCAGGTAGATTATTGAACAGAAATTGGATGGCTGTGGCCAGTGGTAGGCTTAAGGTACAATCTCCCAAAAAAGTATCGGCATTGCTGGCTAGATCCTGCTGAGAAAAGATCGAAGCTACATGTATGACTGTACTGTGGGGTTGGTATTCCTGTTGGCAATGAGTTGACTCTCATTTCTGTATTAACGTGAAATCCTCTAACATGATTAATGCATTAGGCAATTCGTCGAGTAAGAGTTGACTTCATTTTTACAGATATATGTTATGTGATTTTAATGATTGATGGTTTTGGGGAGAGGGAATTTACTGAATTATTGAATATAATGAGAATGATAACCCAGAGAAAAAAGTTACCAAATCGGATTTTAACCAAAAAGGAATCTTTGAGTAGATTCGCTGTAACTGTAGTATTTTGTCTTAAATATAATGCAGTTATAGCATAGGGTAGGATTAAGTAGGCTTATGCTTTTTCTTCTCATACTTCTAAATAAGGTTTTGTAAAGTAACAAACAGACATTGCCCTCTCCAGAAAGTGACGTGTATAAACAAACATGTGAAGCAACCAACACCTCAAAGCTTCACTCGATAATCTCGGGGCCTCAGTCTCAGGCCAAGACTGACGGCCTCCTACCCCGAGGTAGAGGTATATAAAAAAAAGTTAGAAATAAAATAAAATAAATAAAAAGAAAGATAATGTTTTATACCATTCAGCAACTACGGTGTGGATTAGCCGAGTTTTCAGCATTAGAAAGGGGCAAATCTTACGATAATATTTTAAATTTCTCTAATAGGTAAAGAAATGCGAATATGTTTCGATTTGCATCCACTATAGTTTCTCTGATTCATGAAGCAATACAAATATGCATAATTGGCAACTGATCGGCAGGAATACCACTATCTATAAGGTTTCAAAGCAATGTACCATAATGTTACGTTTATTGTAGTTTTCATTCATTCGTTTTAATGCCGATACTTTTTTGGGAGAGTGTACATCCAGACTTGCCCCCAAACATTGTTGTGGACATACAGGATTCAGTTACATGTTTGTAACACCATTATTTAGAAGTCTGGTGTGGACCTTTCCTGCTTGGAATATTCCAATAGCTGATCTTTTCTGTAGAGAAAATGCAAGGTGAGGAATTTGTAAAGGTGTATGGAAGTGAAGTTGTGGGACGTGGTGTGAGAGGCAGACCTCCGGTTAGATGGCAGAACAGAGTGGAAGAGTATGTAAGGGAGAGAAACGTGAGGGGCAGAGGAGGGCTTGACCGAGTAAGGAGGGAGAACTGGAGGCACTTCTGCCATGGCCATCCCCTTGGGGGGAGTTCCCGGAGGGAACGAGGCTTCAGAGCTATAGATAAATCTTTTCTGATTCCAAGGTCGCAAATAACAGACCTCGTAGTTGACATTGTTCTAAGGAGTGGACCAGTGACCAGGTGTTATGTCTCATAGACTGTTATGAATGTCACCCTAAATCCTCACTTATCAACATTGTGATCAGCACTGTCACAGACGTGTCCATGTGGGCTATGTGACTGCTCTGAACATGTTTGGAGCATGTTCGGCAATATATTCCTGCTATGTTTACAAACTATTCAGAGCAGTGTTTTGGACAATTTAGTTGGGACCAAGTAGCAGTCATGGCCAGCTATATTGCTTTCCGTAGCTTAGGGACAGAATATTCAGAACTGAACTCCCACCTTGCCTCATCTTTCAATGAGTGTGTTAATATTGTTGGGGTCTTTGAAATTATATGTCAAAGAAGGAATTAATTTTCCACATCATCAATTCAGTTTTGCTGTTATGCATAGTTGTTAAATAGATGTGGTAGATAAATGCTCCTGAAGTGTTCATCAGTGTTTGTCGTTCTGATAACCCTGTTGATGTAGCCTCTTGAGCTGATTCCTGGGAGTAGACAACTTGAGAATTCAAACTGTCTTAGAAAGGGAATATACACTTTTATTGTTATGAAGGTTATGCCATACTGAGAGAAAATAAGTTATAGATTTTAGACCAGATATACACTTACTGTAATTGACTAGGTGAAGTAAATTTGTGACTGAGAACATGTCTATTGTTATCTGGTATCCCTGATAGTTGGAGAGCCTTCATGTTAATATACAGCTGTGCAGCTGCCTCTATACAGTACCTATTTAAGACTTCCCAGGTGCTATGAGAAGTGGGAAAAAGAGAGAAGTGCCATTTCACTAATTATAATGGGAATTGCAAATGAACAGAAAAAGTAAAAGCAGAAAGAAGGATTGGTATGAATGAAATTAGCACATGGATGTAGGGAGATTAGAAGTGGTGGAAAGGGAATGATGAAAACCAGGCTATTAAATATTATGGAAGGGATGAAGAGTATGGGTATAGAAAGTTTAGGATGTAAATGGGTACCGATGTAATGATTATACACTTTTACGTGAAGGAGGAGGCGAGGTGTGAAAGAATTAATTTGAGAAATAAGTGTGCAGTATGGAAGGTTGATAGTGTGAGACAGGTCTTGCTACAGAAACAGGGTCATTAAAACTGAATTGTAACTAGTTTTATTTTATTACTGTATACAGTATGTAGTATTTAGGTAAGGCAGTGGTAATTAAGCTAATGCATTATACAATTTATAAGTGATCTAGAAGCATGAACAATTCCCTTTTACATTGAGTGTATAAATAAAGTGTCAAATTCCTTTCTAGTTATTAATGATGCAGAGTTCGAAGTAGAAGAACAGTTAGCTACATCATTGTGTACTTCCGCAGGGGTCGCCTTATGCTCATGACAGTGATGTTCCCCTGCAGGGGTCACCCTACGCGGCTGATCGTCGCCGTGGGTACCGCCGTCGCTACTACCGCCGTGCTGCCCCGGGTGAGGAGGGGGAGATGGTGGAGGAGGGAGGAGAGTATGCACCCACCATGAGGGGTCGCGGCCGGGGTAACTTTAGGGGTCGTGGTATGCGACGCTACTTCCGTGGCCGCTTCTTTGGACGTGGAGGACGTGGTCGTGGAGGAGGACGCGGTGGATACTACCAAGTGTATGACTACGACGGAGAAGTTGGAGAGAACATGGATGGCATGGGTATGAGGGGACGTGGCCGAGGTCGTGGACGTGGAAGGGGCAGGACTGGTCGTGGACCTCGTGGATATTTCCGCCGTTTCTACGGTGGCGATGGCGGGCGTCCTCAGTACGGAGAGATGATGAACCCCGATGACGCCCCACGGCGCAGGTTCCGACGTGGACGGGGAGGACCTCGACCACGTGGCGGACGTTATGGCGGCCCTGAGACCAGGGTAGGTGGCCAGCTTTTATATGGGGCTTGTTGGTAATCAGAAAGAAGAAATATTCCTCCACGGGGAAAAACTATTAGTGGTGTGGAAGCTGGCTAGGTGTGCGTTGGTTTCGTTAGAATGTGGATGGAAGATCTCTCCTTTCTCCAGACAGATGTAGCTGCACTTCCACACTGTGTAGATTTATGTAGACATTAACACTAGCATGTGATATCTGGAGTCCATCCCCTAGACTAAAGCATGACTTCATAATGCATGTTTGCCTTACAGACGTCGGAAACGCAGACTCAGGTAGCGGCTGAGGGACCGAAGGCAAGTTTATCCTTCAACATTTCCCTTCCAGCTGGGCTGCCGGGTTGCATGGCTAGCCACTGCAGAGTTTGTGGGGCTCCTAAACACGTTGTTGTGCTCGTGGCCTGATCCTTTACTGGTGGTTTGGTGTTCCAGCTTTTGAAGCAACCTAAATTGTTAAAGGCTGATAGGTTTACCCATGTTCTTCCATTTAATAATCATCTCCCATACCAAAATTGGAAGACTTGGATTAGAGACCTTTTGTGTTAGTGGAACAATGACATTTTGTCCAATTAGTGTATTAGTCCTATCTAAATAACAATTGGTTTTGTCTACCTAACTTGCCCTAAGCTGCATGTCTTCCTCTTCAGTTCCAAAAGCCTGTAAAATTTAAATAGTATGTTACACAGTAACTGGTGAATTAACAGAAAAATATATAGATGGAAATGTATTACTATATGGCTATGGCATTACTTTGTTATTGGGATCAGTTTACTGTAATATATTTATTGGTTTTTATTGGCATCTTATTGAAGTGAAGTACAATGAGCATCGAAAAAACACAAACCACAATGTATGATCATGATGGGCGACTGTCAAAAATCAAAGTGAGACCTTAATAGGCAACTTTGGAAGAATGACGGCAAAGAAACATTTATAGAGTTTACAGAAAGGAATCGCTTTATAATCATGCACATTTTTACAGAAAGGAGATAATAGAAAATAGTTCTTCATAAGGCCCTAATGTCATAACTAAGAGGAGGAAAGATTATTAAAGAGAAAGGCCACACAGATGAAGCGAGTGATAGTGTAACTAGGTTAGTCACAGAAGTTTACAAAATGGCAGTTAATATTATAATTTGCATTTTAACACATGTGCAGTTTCAGGCTGGGATTTCTGACCTTAAGATTTAACTGGCTGACATTATTTATACCCGGGATGCCTCTCTTCCCTAACACACACCCCCGATGGCCACCCACCTCACTTGGTCAAGCCCTCCCCTTATGGTCTCATTTCTGTCATGTGCTCTTCAACCATACACACTAGACCATTCAGTTTCACTCCCATACAACCTCTTTGTAAACTCTTCCTTGCATTCTCTCCATTTCCAAACCACAGCTGCATTTGTTTTTCCCCTCAACCATGCCACACCTGTCACCTATTACTTTCACACCCATGTCATATCTGCTACACTCTCTCATAAGTTTTCCCAAACCAGCTTGTCCGGCAAACCTCGTGCTTTTCTCAAGTATCTCCTTTCCACTGCACCTGTTCTAGACTGATGCACTCTATTCCATAAGTTGTCTCCAACACACGTCAACAAGCCTAAAAAGCTACTATTTTCTCTATCCCATATTAACTTGACATGCTCACACACATACCCTTCATTTTTCTCCCAAATGATCTTATGACTTGTTTACGCAGCACTTCTTTTCTCCCTCTCCCTGAAATTGATTATTTTGATTAATTTCCATATTTTCCAGCCAAACACCTGCTTTTTTGTTCTCCACCTACTAATTGCTTTTTACATGATTGATACTACTTTCTTCTTACTTGCATTCTCGTCATTCGTTCATCAAGTTCTCATTTTTTCTATCTTAAGTACTGTGTAGCCAACCATTTTTGCAACAGTCACAGTTACAAATCCTTTAAATGTTTTGGGTACATAATAATTCATCAATACTATATCTTGACATCAAGACCGCATTTACTTTTTCGTATGGTTGAGGGGCTACAGTCCCAGATAAAGGGGGTGGGTAGGATATTCTTATTCCCTCCTACTTGACATAACAAATACATGAAATTGAATGGAAATGAACATTTATTGTAATACTTTAAGTACCAAAAATCAAGTTTCTTTAATGATGACTTTATATGGTGAAAAATAATTGGTGCTAATATTTTTTAAATATATTATGATCACATTATCTGAGTTTAATTATAATTTTGAAATATATATGTACTGTATAGGGTTGAGAATGTTCTGGTTCTCTTCTTGAGGATGCATGCAACCAATGGCATCAAACCTTGCACACAATAGTTTTAGGTTTTAATGCATCTCAGTGTTCAAGTAGTTCATTGGTGAAACCATTAAAATAACTGAAGAGATGGACCAGTTACCTTGCTAGGTAAATTATTTTATTTGTCAGCCTTGCCATGCACCATATGGCTTACCCTTCCCTTTTTGTATAATTAATTTTGTGTCTATCCTGGCAATCCGAATCACTAATGCTTGATCATGGTCAGTTTACTAGTGTATGAATGCACGTACAATTGTTGAAATTGTTACTGATTTAGCATAGCATATGTTGTAGTGTAATTGTATCCAATACCAACATTATCCAGAATTGACACAAGTTTTACTGTTCAAGAGAGCAAAAATATACTATTCAAATAATTAATAATGATGCCATGTTTGATGTATTAAACACTGGATTCAAAATTCACCCACGTGGTTTCAAGAGCTGGAACACTGCTGGCATACTTCTTGCGTGTGTAGGACATTTTTGTAGTTCCTTTTTATTTTTATTTTTTTTTAAATAGTATGTTGCTCCTATTGCTTTATATAGACCTGCTTCTGCATGTGCTTTTTCCAGTCTGAAGCGGCGACAGATGAGCGTAAAGAGTGTAATGAGGCTGAGGGAGAGCAGCATGAGTTTCACTCTGACACGGTGGTAAGCTGAGGCCTCCCACACCTCTTTCTTTGTTTCCTCAGGCTTTCTGCCTTGCAACTCTTTGTGCTCTGGCTTGAAATTTTCCCAAGTTCAGCTGTATATGATTTAACTGTCACTCCAAACACAATTCAGTTTTCCATGCACATAATACCACCGTTCTGTTAAGCTAAGTACATCAGTATGAAGTTTGTATTTTCCCAAAATCTCCTGAGTAAACGTTTAAAAGTTGTGGGTTGAAACGATTCATATAAAGAGGCATGATCTAGGCATGTACTTATATATTTAAAAAAAAATCAATCTTTAGCTGATAAGTTTCAAGTTATAACTTCTGTTTATCAAGCAAGTTAATTTTAGTGTTTTTTTTTTTATCTTGAGCTGGATTAATCAGAGCTTTTAGTGTTGTTTAGTTGTGTTGAGCATGTGCTTCAAAGTGTGCATAACCACAGTTGTTGTTGTTGTATGTTGCTTCTCCAACCAGTGATCAGACGACATCCTGGTTGTCCTGCACTAGCATACCTTGTTGTAGGGTAGGGGTGATGGGAAGTATCTGAATGAAAGTTTGAACTAATTCCATGGAAATTGGCTTTTATTTAATTAACATTTTTCTGTGTGGGAAAGAGAAGTTTGGGTGGGTGTAATGATGATATAAGTTATCCATTGTTTTGCATGAAATTAACTTTTTGCTAACCTCTACAGGGGGAAGGCCAGGGGTCTGGCCAAGAGGGCTCATCCTCATCACCTGCCGCATCCCAGCAGCCTGTGGAAAACACCACAGCTGAAAGCTCTGCATAAACCCTGCCCCCCACTCTTCCCTCAAGTCATGCCACCAAAGCTAAGAGGCCCCGTTTTAGAAGTGGCTGGGGCCACGTTTGGAGTATCCAGGTGAACAGCAGCTACTTCATAGACGGGTCTATATGTAAGAGTGGGCCCGGGCTGGCGCTGTGGCCAAAAAACCCCCAGCGCTTAGTAACCCCCAGCGGTGGCCCGGCCCACTGCCCTAGGGACCCTCAGCGGCAAACAAACCACCGAGACGGAAGAAAGGGACAATGAGTAATGCAGAGTGGCGGCTGACATGGCCAACAAAGCCGCCGCTCCCGGTTACCAAGAAAGTCGGCTCTGACCAACTCAGTTAGGATGATACACACGTGTCCTCCCTCCGGGTCCGGTAATGTATGAGGTCACATCGCTAGCACAGATATACCCAAGGTCTAGGGTTGGAGTCACAGAAACGATGGCCCTTTCTTTGTCACGTAACACCACCGATGACGCCATGCAACAAACACTTGAGAAACATTTAGTCTATGGGTGGGGAATGAAGTCCAGTCAGCGTAAAAAATAAAAATCCATCATAATTAAAATGGGTGGTAGTAAAAAGTATATATAACTACAACAGATTCCTCATGAGATATTTTTTTGATTGTTCCATGTCCATGGTGCTGAGGTGTGTTTGTTGCTGGTAGGGTTCCACCAAAAAAAGTGTAAAATCACAGGGATTAAACCTCATGCACATGTTGAAATCATGAAGTGCCCCTCATTAGGCCCCCACAGCAAACCTAGATTTAATGCAGTTTTTGATGTAGGACTACAGTTGTCAAATTTTTTGTCCAGATTATTTGCTAATTAGTGTTGAAGCAGGACAAATTGGTTGGGGCACTAAGACCCAGTGGATGGTTCTGGTGACCTGCCAAGTCCTTTATGGGGTGCACCGGGAGGGGCAGATGACTTTCTACAAATTGTTACTTAAAGTTTTGATTACCAGCTTACCCTAGTTGACATGGGTAATAGCAGACTGAAATTTGTTTGTTTTGTCATTAAATATTTATATCATTGGCTGTTATTTTTGGAAGACCTATTTTAACACTTTTTCTACATAAATTTTGTAGGAAATTATTGTGCCACAACATGTGCATTTGCAATAAACCAATAAAATCCATAAAAATGATATGCTTGTTCTGTAATCCTTTTTCTTTATGGAAACTACTGTAGCTGTAGAGTGTGTTTGATACTGTTATGGTACAGTATAATTTTGGAAAGTGAAAGATACTGGATAGAAACTAAATTAGGGCTGTGGTGAAAATTTTGTAGAGCTTCCCATGGGCTTGTGTTCAATTTCATAGTTTTTTATATACGGTAGATATATAATCGACTTCAACGTAGAGTTGTGGAGTACTCAAAGCTTGGTGGTGGAATATGGAAATGCAGTAAGGGAGAGATGAAGGAAAATTGACAGTTGCATTTATGATAACTTCTTGTAGTAGACTGGGGGTGAACTATTGCTAAACACTGGCAATTGGGAACATCTTTGTGTGTTGCAGTACTGTCAGTTCAAGGCTGCAATGCAAAGATGGGTGTGCTATAAATGAGGAGGTATTACTTGTAAAGAACTGGGAATTACTTAGTGTTTGGGAGCTCCTCTGGACCCAAGTCGATCCCTCCTCTCTTCCACGGCCCTTTCTTACTTTCATTTTCCTTTGCGCTTGCTGTTCCAGTAGTAGAAGGTCATTCTGGCCTAGCACAATTCTTCTCTTCTCCCTGTATAGACTTTCATCCTTTATACTGACTGCTGTCAATCCTGAAATATAACACAGTCAAGTTAAGTGATGGAAGATGTGTTAAAATTTGCAGCATACATTTGTTAACTCAATCTCCAAATAAGAGGAGAGTGTAATACGGGATAGCTGCTCGCACTCCTGAGGAAACGATCATACTATATTATAGTATGAACCTTCTCTTGTACAGTATGCATTGTAATTGTACCCGTGTTTGTTGATTTGAAGTACAGTATTGGTGTGTTTGCGTAATTAGTTCCCCTGGGGTACTGTATGACTGAGTAGGACCCCCTTTATGTCTTCTGTCTTGCAGTTAACTCTATCCATACAAACCTTACTTCTTGAAAAGTCCTTGGTTCACTTTGCTGCGGTAGATAACATAACATTGAACTCATAATTTCATTTAATGTTAAGCGATACGACAATGAAAAATGCTCTCAAGGGGCTGTGTTTCCGTCAAAACTGGTGGGTTATTCATCAAGTGATGATGCACTATACGCCTGACCCAATTCTGACCTATCCCTCATCTCCAATTGGAGCAAAGAGAAGATTGAGTATAATCTCTTTAGCTAGACTGCCTCAAAGAATTTGGGGGACTTCATCCGCCCCTGTGTGGAGTAAGGCTACCATGTGTGGGATGTCACAACTTTCATCACATTCCTGGACAAGGTGCAATCAGAGGCTTTTCGTCTCATTAATTCTCCCCTCTTACTGAATCACTAGAACCTCTATCACTTCGACGCAAAGTCTCGTTACTCTTCTATCGCTATTACACTGGACATTCCTTTTCCGAACTCTTTCAATGATTCTGTGCCTCATCCCCTCAGGAGAGCATGCAACACTCGTCAAGCTACTCGATCTCACCCCTTTTCTGACCAACCCCCTAATATAAAAGGCAACAGGTACAGTACTTTCATTCTTTCATATTCACACAACTGGTCAACTCTGGGACACTATATTATACCTCCATCTATCTATCCCCCTAACTCCTTTAATTAATCGCAATGAAATTGGATATGAATCTGTGGACTTCTCAAACTGTTATATATCGCAGGGGCAGACAATATAAGTAAGCTTCCAACCTTTATTTCTCATCTTCATTAATATAGAATAAAAAGCAATGTGTGAATATAGGGCAGTAATAGGCCTATACATAAAGTAAATGAGGATTCGGTAGATTAATGTGCAAATATAATTATGTAATGCATAAGAATATTGTGTACAATTACATAATAGAGTAAGTAAAGCACAATTTTACAGTATATCATATTTATTGTCAAATAAATGTCTCAAACAATTATTGTAAACACCGGGATTCTGTGCAGAGAAAAGCATGCGAGCAATTGCGAGGCGGTGATGCCACCTTGTGGCAGAATTGCGAACTAAAGGTTGGTGCGCAAGTGGAGTGCGCGGTGGACACATTCCAGCATCAGTTCTCGGGTGGCAGCTGGAGGGAGAGGAGGCGTGTGTTATGGTGTGTGCTTGGTGTGAGTGTTGACCTTAGTAGCCAAGATGGCCAGCTCGAACAAAGATGACTCGCTCTCTATGGAGCAGCGAGGCAGTCAGATCGTACACGTGCGTGCTGACAGTGACAGTGAGCTGCAGGCCTTGTTCGAAGTAGTGCTGAAGCCCTCGAGCCAAGTGCCTTTGCAGAAGCCCTTCAAGATGCGCAATCTGCCAGCATCGTTCTTCACGCCCCCTGCCCATCGCCAATCTCCTGCACCCACTGTCACTCACTCTAGGGAGGGCTCAGCGGACTCTACCTTTGGTGGGGGTGGAGTGGGCGGCCTGAGGGTGTCGGGCGCTATTTCCCCCAACACCGCCCCCCAGCACTTCCGACACCACTCCTCACCCGCATCTCTGCAACAAACCTTTGCTGTGGCTCAGCAACAACAGCAACAACAGGTCCAACACCAAAAGCAGCAGAGTTACGACATCACTGACGAACTAGGTAGTCTTCCCCCTGGCTGGGAGCAGGCCAGGACTCCACAGGGACAAATATACTACCTCAAGTAAGTTATCTAAGTTAATACAATTAAGTTATATTAGCCTTTATTTGATGGGGAACTTACTCAAATAATTCAAACATTTGGTTTGCAAATGTTTTATAAGATTGGTAATCCGAGGCACTGTAATGTTGGTGTGAATAGGCCTAAAAAGTTGGTGGCGGGAGTTGTGCCTCTTACTAACAGGTCCTAGCCTAAGTTCAGTTACGGTGGAGAG
Organism: Petrolisthes cinctipes; assembly: GCA_033782935.1. Taxonomy (NCBI): domain Eukaryota; kingdom Metazoa; phylum Arthropoda; class Malacostraca; order Decapoda; family Porcellanidae; genus Petrolisthes; species Petrolisthes cinctipes. Next base: position 69,687 of record JAWQEG010004057.1, on the reverse strand, counting down.
TATGATACAAACAAGGAATTCATTCATACCTGTTGCCATATTTGTTGATTAATGTTAAATGCAGTAGACAATGTATTTTGGAGGCTATGCTGGGCTTGTACTGAGAGATGATAATGAAGGGAGAGGTGGTCGCCTATTCCCGGAACACATTAATTGGTCCAGTGCTTGCCAATGGGTTGATGCAAATAATTATGATGTATGGTTATATCTGAGTACCGTATTAAGAACACTATTAGCTGATTGCGTCCATTGCATAGGCATATAATAATATGAGTGGATTACTGTGTGACTTACTTAGCATTATGGATATTGTCACAGCTCAGGTGGTGGGAGGATTTAAGAAGTCTTATCTAGGTCACGAGAAAAATGACTGAAGAATTATTATGAATGAAAAGTCAGACACCAACTCGGGGAATTCCAAAGATATGCAGTAGCTGGATCCTGGCATAATGCTCTAGAGAGTTGTAGTGCAAACTTGTAATATGTGCACGGCATAGAAGACGCTGAAAATGGTGAATGAATTTGATTTACTCTGCAATTTTCACTCATTATGGGCCAGGTGAACGGATACTGTATGTAAGGTGAACTTTGATCACATAACACGTGGTGGTATGCCGGGCTTCAGAGTTGCTAGACATGCAACTATTATTGTTAATTGTAGTTTATTAACGTAACGAGTTGAATTGAAATGCATGATTGATTGCGTGCAGTTTACCTAACCCATTAATCAGAATTTTTCAATTACCATGTGCTACATTTAGAGTACGTTTACTGCCACCATGACAAAATTTCAGAGAGGAATGCAGAGAAATATAACTAGGTGGCAACTTGAAGGAACTCGCGTACTTGGCGGGGTTGCCGAAGGTTTTGGCGGGAAGGAAGAGCTTGAAAGTTGCACCATTGTGTGCGATCTTGAAATTATTTGATTTTACTGCATATATGTTTTAAGACATCGTTGGTGGCATGTAGTTTGCTTTTGCCTGCACCAAATCTTAATTGTCACTTTCTTTGATTGGCATTGGGTTGGTAGAGGGGAGAGTATGCATGCAAACTTGTTGCGTGTGAGGCCGAGGCTGACTCTGGGGCGTGCGCATGGAGGTCCTGGGAGAACGCAGGCGCTGAAGGGAAGTCCAGCATTCCTGAGGGATAAATGTTGCAGCTCTTTAGTGGTGCAGGGACCGAGGAGGGGGCTAGCGCGCCCTCGGTCTCACCATGCTTGTATGGTCTGGCTTCCTTCACTTCTTCCTTACACATGAGTCATTGTCAAATAGATAGGCCCGTTTTCTTTCTCGAACTACTACTTGGGAAAATAAGCCATTCCTTCGTATTAAACTTCTACCATCACAGTGTTTCAAAATGATTTGCCTGTAGTCTGTAAGATATCAGAGGATACAATATTGGTACTATAATTTGGTAGCACATATCATTACAAGTAGGTCTATATGACATTCCCGGTTGTCGAATTTGGGTTACAATGATTTGTACGTATGGCCTTGTTTGATGGTATATTTTCATGTTAATATGACTGATCTACCTCACCAATATCAGCTGAAATCAACATTAGACTACTTCGTCAAATCACATTAACATCTGCCACCTAGTTAGCAAGAAACTAACATCAGTTGAAAAAAAAAAATAGTTGTAGTGAGTTTATTTATGTCTATATTATCGTGCTGACGAGTACTGAAGGTGAAGTCGTGGCTGTCTATACCAGTAGTGATAGATGTTAATAACCTGTGATAGTGGAAACATTGTTACAGTGTAGAGAAAATAGTAAAAACATGATAAAAACTACGTGCAAAGAGTCGTGAAAGCAGTTGATATTTTCTATGTGAAGTGGGTACAGACAGAGATAGGTTCAGTTTCGCGAACATCACTGTGCAAGCTACACTAACATTGTCTAAATAGTGTAGCAGTACTAGATTTTTGCCAGTAAGAGATATTGTAATATATTAATGCGAGACCTGAACGTGTGTGTGTATGTATGTATGTATGTCTTTGCTACGTCTGTCATGTTGTCACCTCATGGTACCTGCACGCACATACGCACGGCGCACGCACTCACGAACAAAGCCCCGGCGGCATTCCATAAGGATAAATTCAAGTTGCCTCCATGACCAAAGGTGTCAGTGTTATATAGAGACTTACAGTCATTATAACACATGTTGTCATTAACACATGGACTTGACATTTCTTGTTAAAGTTATTATTCAGGTACGGTCTCTATTGTAAAAGACCGTCATGAATATTGGAATTTCTTTCATTACGGTGTGGGGTGCACACTTGCTCAGACAGGCCCCCCCTCCCCCTCCTCCTCCCGCCGTCCCTCCATCTTGTTTTCAGCGGATTCCTGAGGCGGTAAAGTCTGGCGAGGGTGAAGACAGTATTGGTGTGACCTGGGCCTCCTACAGGGCTTCAAAGGACGTTATGAGTCTTACAGTCTGTTTAATCTTTCACTGGTTGAAAAACTTTTATTGTCGATGCAGTACATTGGTCAATTTATATCATAGTCTTATAGATGAAGTGAAATATGTTCATTAACTTTTATATGATAATTCTTTACTTCGGCCTAGCTGGAGTTCCTTCGTCTAGAATAAAGTGTTGTATAATATAATGTTGTTTTAATGATACAGTCCTAGGCCTGGTGCTGATTAACCTAAACGGAAATATGGCTAGACAAGCGATTCTTTGACTGATAATTAAGGCAGCAAGGTGGCATATTTTCCATACACACTCTTGTGATGTAAGTGTTTAGATTCTTTGTCAGCCTGCCTCACACTGACCCGCATTACACTGCTGCTGCTGTCGCTAGTAAATCCTACACTTGCGTCACTCAACAACACTTGCTTTACAACCCTGCTTCTCCTCCTCCTCCTCCTCCTTGTTGCTGGTGCTCCGGATAGTTTCGTAACCTTACCATTGTTCTAGTCTAGAATATCGCTTGCTAGTTTGGCCTTATGCTTGTAGCGTTATAGAAATCTGTACTCAGTTTGGTTTACAGATTTATTGTGTACTGCATAGGAAATTATTATTCTGCTGAAGTCGTGGTGTGAGAATCAGGTGATGAGAGCTTGTTTAAGAGGCTGTGTACGCCTATAAAAAGATAATGGTACTTGTATATTATAGAGCAGCTACATGTCGTGTTAAATTGTACGTTCCACGGACAGTAGCAGCTGAGACTACTCCCAACATTTATCAAAGATTCCGGTTATATAACGGTACCTTCATTACTTGTGATACCGAATGGTCTGGTCTGTTTGTTGTTCTGTCAATTTATAAGGTACGGTAGGTTTTTGTCCTGCTGTGAGCCTCTTCATGCATATATGTCATTTGATGTATTTTTTGACAGCGAGGAAAGTTGTTGTACGTATGCACGTAAGGATTGGGAAGGAAATAATTTGCGAATAAGAAATATTCCAAGTATGTTTTAACATCTAAACGCAGATTCCTCACCCAGAATTGGAACATGTGAACGATTCACTGTGACAGAACTTACCAAACATCGTATATTTTTGGTGCCGTACAAGTTACCATCGTACAACATTGTTGGTGTCATATAACTAACGAAGTAGGACGCAGAAATATGATAGACGGTGGGCTGTATATTTTATATTATTTGAACCTCTGATTGCAACCTTTTATTATATAAACATTCCTTTCATCCTTATCTACATCATATACAGCTTAATTAACCTTATATCAGTACAGTGTTGGCTGCAAGGTATACCAATACTTTACACTTGTATTGTTGTTTGGTGTACCACACATTCATCACACCATCAGTACCATCTATCTCGTCTATCACTATTTTCGCTGTTATTCTCCACGACCCTCACTTATTCCCTCCAGCTTCTCCCTCCATTACCCGCCACCAGCCTCCCTCCTTATCCCTCTAGTTTGATCTCTCTCTACTTCATAGTATTCTTCGCGACCTCCGCCAACTTCACTCTTTTCCCGCCATGAACTTATAACTTTCCTTCATTTTCTCTCACTACCACCACTCTACACATCCCTCCACCTTCCTCACCACCAACACCACTCTTTTTCTCCACCCCCATCTTTTATCTCTCCACCTTCCTCACCACCACAACCCTTTCCTTCCTCCATCTTTCACCACCTCCACTGCCTCCCTTTGTACCCTCCATCTTCACCACCTTCACCACCACCAACAACAACAACTCTCTCCGCTTATCTCCCTCACCACCAGCAGCATCCATCCCCTTCCCTTCCCTTCCCTTCCCTCCCATGGCACTCCCAGTCCCTGGTAACCCAAACCCTGGCAGACAATAAATCAGTGTGTGAGAGAGCCAGCCAACCAGCCAGCCTGCCAACCAACCAACCAACCAGCCTGCCGGGGTCAAGTGCGAGACGTGACACTGGCCAGGTGTACAGAGGTCGGGGTCAACTCCATACCCACACCACCTTCATCCACACTCCCTTACACCTGCCTCTATACACACACCACCTTCATCCACACCACCTTACACCTGCCTCTATACACACACCACCTTCATCCACACTCCCTTATACCTGCCTCTATACCCACACCACCTTCATCCACACTGCCTTACACCTGCCTCTATACACACACCACCTTCATCCACACTCCCTTACACCTATCTCTATACACACACCACCTTCATCCACTCCTACTGTACATACATACATACATATACCCTCTCCCTTACATCCACCTTTAAACCCACACTACCTTCATCCGATGTTATTTATTTTTCCTTCAACATCGCCTTGCTTCATCCTAAATATGTCGCTGGGGTCCTCGGGGCTTTAGTGGTATTTTTCAACATAATAATACATGAGTTAAGAATAGCTATTCGTACTTGTCAAGGGGAGAGACAGACAGTCCTGAGATTAATGGTTAACTTTCTGGTTCGTTGGTCGCAGTAATTGTACAAGTAATCATTATAATAACATGAAACGGAAAAAATTAGTTTGTTTTTGTGTTTTGTCCAGCACATCATTTTAACGTCCATTCCAGGAAATAAATTTAAAGTGATGTATGTATATTGAGGTTTGTGTTGTGCCAACCAGGGTGATGGTGGGGGTGGTGGTGATGGTGATGGTGGTGGTGGTGAGGCTCCCCGTTGTGGTGGCAGCCCAACTCGTTTGTCACGGGATTAAACACTTGTTGGTGGAGGTAGGTTAGGTAGGGTCCACAGAAAGGAGAAGGGGAGTGAAGGGGGAGAGGGTCAAGGGTACCAACCAATAGGCCTACTACCTTCGCTATAGTCCCACTTTACCTACCACCTCACACCACTCTTCTCTTGTGTGTTGCCTCAGGTTCTACTGCCTAGTCTCCTTACCTCTCAGCCTCAGTGACGTCCCACAACTACCTCACACCCTTCTTCTCTTATGTCTATAACCTCATCACCTCTCAAGTCTCCCACTCTATTGCACACATTCTCTCATGGTATCTTTTATTTGTCTTTTGTAACCTCTTCACCACTACCTCATAGGCCTAACCCTGTCAGTCTTAGGTCAATAGTCATCCTTAGAACTCTTATGTGTACGAGTCCTTCACATTTTTCTCTCGGTATCAATATCGGGTATCACCAACTCCTTAACCTTTACGGTACTGTACCTATTTAGGGCTACTCACCTACACATTACCTTGTATATCTATTAGCCAGTGATCTCACACACTTGTTATTCCCACACTTGTATTGTTAATCGGAATCGTTCTTGTGTCTATATATCGGTCATGAACTTCTTATATCTCTTATCTTTCTCAATAATTTGTTGTACACTTTCTATTGAAATGCTTCTCCTCCTGCCTTGGCTTCCTCACACCTTACAGACATTGACCTGCTTCTGTGTGTCCGTGTGAGTGAGTGATGTTGCTGTGTGAGATAATGTTACACTTTTTGTGTGAAGATGGTCAAGGGTACTGTGAGGGCCACCTGGCCAGGTCTGGTGTGTACTCTGTATATTTGTTTTGATGGTGGGGAAGGGATGTGGTTGGGGTGTGGCCTCGGCCCCGCCAGGAAGGTCTCAATTTCAAGGGTGTCACGTTGCACTCACCCCACCTCCCATCTCACGCCCACACCACGTCACTTGTGTCACCAATATACAGTAAACGGACTACCAATCTATTGTTAATTGTAGCATCATTAGACATGTTAACATTAACGTACTGAGGAAATGACAATGTGTTAACCTACTTACCCTATGATATTGTGCCATACTCCTTGACTATGGCTCGTCATTTGTGGCAAAACAAGTCATCTGATCTATCAGGTGTTATCACTCACCAGGAAATTCATGTAGTCTGACATAGCCTGTTTGTAATTGGATTCGATATTATGATAATCTATACCGGTACCGTGTCACACCACTGCCATACTTATTATTTGATATTTTCCTTCAGTCTGTCTTAGCGGGACGAGAATAACCATCTTTATTGGTGGGACCAGACGTGTTCACATCTCAAGTTGTGTGTGTGTGTGCGGTTTATTTTATTTTTTCTCGGAAACTTGACTTGTGTAAGTTTTCCGTCTTATAAGTTTTAAATTTTCTCCACATTAGCCACTGAAGATGACATTGTGAACATATTGAAACGTTTGGTCCCACCAATAGAAATGTTCGGAAGTTTTCTAGTTGTTCTTTTCCTGGTGAAGAATGGGATCACAAGAACACCTCTATTTCCGATATTCAGTCTGTCTTATCTTGAAGTCATGGACAAGTTAAACAAAATTATTACTATATATATATATATATATATATATATATATATATATATATATATATATATATATATATATATATATATATATATAAGGTATATATATATATATATATATATATATATATATATATATATATATATATATATATATATATATATATATATATATATATATATATATATATATATATATATATATATATATAAGGTACTATATGTATAAAATCAGGCTTTGTTGATGGGCTAAAATAACTTTGTGATAAATTGAATGGCAATAATCGGAGGTAGACAACCTATGCCAGGAAGAAGGCTACGGTTCCTCACTATACTGTATATGTCTAATGGGAAGGATGTGTTGTTTATGTATACTCCGAGGAATAGATCACCACCATTTCGCTTACAGTCATTTTGCCGCTTAAAAAATATCTTCTACTATAATGTCAGACAATGTTAATAATTTTGTATTCACTGTTATTATTTCCAGGAGGTGCATGAGTCACCCGTAAAAAAGTTAATGGGTTGAGGGATCTTTGTTGATTTATGATTTGTTTAGTTAATGTTTGGTTACACTTTATTTGTTATTCCTGGCCATGTATTTATTATTAATATCGTAATGTATTTCAGTTTAATTAATTATACTTGATGATGATGATGTGAACTGTGTCTCTTTGTCTGGTGTTGTGTGTAAGATAATCAGAGGTGTGAGCTGGGTCAGGTGTGTGTGTGTGTGTGTATGTATGTATGTATGTGTGTATGTCTGTATGTATGTGTGTGTGTGTGTAGAATGGAAGGGAGGGTTGTGTTAGAGTTGAGGTACATGGTGTTATGTATTATTGGCCACAAGAATTCGTACACACGCTGTTGTTTTCAAAGGTTTACAATATATAGAAAATATAAGACTACGTAACTGCAATACAACATTATCATTGAGTTTGTTGTTTTGCAGTCATCGAGTTACTTGGTAGACCATTCATTGCAGTACTTACAGATTAATGAATACTCTTTCCATATAGCCTGTGTAAGAACTCTTGTGGCCAACCGTACAGTATATACCATCCCCACCCACACCACTACCACCACACCCACCACCCCACTTCACTTCCATATAGCCTGTGTAAGAACTCTTGTGGCCAACCGTACAGTATATACCATTCCCACCCACACCACACCCACACCACCAACACCACCACTACCACCACCACCACCACCACCCCCATCCCCATCCCCATCCCCATCCCCATCCCCATCCCCATCCCCATCCCCATCCCCATCCCCACCCCCACCACCACCACACCCACACCACCACCACCACCACCCCCATCCCCATCCCCATCCCCACCCCCTCCCCCATCACCACCACCACACCAACACCACCACCACCACCACCACCATCCACACCCACACCACCACCACCACCCCACTTCACTTTACTGGCTGACTAAGATGGCGGAGTTTGTTTATGTTTGGTTGAGCCAGTCACGGTAGTTGCCACAGTCACTCCTGCTGCAGTGTCATCATGACGACGCCTCTACTCCTTCCTTATCCTACCTTGATATAGCCTAACTTTAATTCTCACAGCAGCATCATTCACATTATAGGACAGGACTTTTCTCGTCACATTTTTGGCTCGGGAAAGATGCAGATGTAGCCTGTCTCTCTCTCTCTTTTTTTTTTTTTTTTTTTTTTTGGGGGGGGGGGAGGAGTTGTCTATCGTATGTGTGTTCGGTATAGACTAGTAATGCGAAGCTTAATTAAATTTATGTTTAGCCTAATGTTTAATGTCCCCTGGTCATTTGTTTTTACACACCAGATGTGGAAAGCAGTACTTAAGATCACTACCCATGAGTAATATCGTATTTCTGTGGCACCAGGCTTTTCATTACATTTCTCTTATTTTTTTTCCCCTTGATGTTGTTACGTCCCCATCTACTGTTGTTTGTTGTCATCGCAGCTACTGTTGTTTCTTATGACAAGGTACCGGTAGCTTTTACTCTAGTCTCGATCTTAAAAGGTGGTAATTCTTTTTTGGTAAATTGGATTGTCTTGATTCCTCCAAAGTATGCTAGGAAACAGGTCCAGAAGAGCAAAAGTACTGGTGTTCTGTTGCTTGGAATAGGTTGGAGGATTCATATGCACCAGATTTACCAACACAAAATTTCCCCCCTCAATGTGGCCAAGACAGAAGACCAAGCAAAGAGTTGATGGGCAGCAGAACTAATGACTGAATTCCATGTTGTTGTGTAGGGAGGTGATTTCAGGATTTGACACTTGCAACTTGACTCCGCAAACACACACACACTCACTCACTCACTCACACACACACACACACACACACACACACACACACACACACACACACACACACACACCATCCTTCCCTCCCTCCCTCCCTCGGTCCCTTCAGCGCAGGTGTTTCCTCTCTTAACACCTGTCACGTTCATACCAGTCACATACACCAACCATCTATATTGGCTATACACATTACAATAACCATATCACACCCATGCCTGCCTTTAATGGGGGTAATTCACTTTTGTTACCTACATTGGAGTCCCTTGATTCCTCCAAAGTGTGACAGGAAACAGCACCAGAAGAGCAAAAATAATGGTGTTCTGTTGCTTGGAATAGTTTGGAGGATTCAGTTGCTCCAGATTATTTTACCAACACAAAATTTCCCCCTTAACCTACATATTATTGTATTAGTTGTGTGATGTGACTGCTCCATCGTACGTACAGTTACCAAAATATGAATTACAACAACTTTTGATGGAATATTTAAGTTTCTTAATGTCCATAGTTGTTTGTAGGGATCATAAGTATGTAAAACAGAAGGATATGTATATTTCCTTCTGTATTACATGCTTATAATCCCTACAAATTGTTATCGATATTACTAAGGTTAAAGTTCCATTAAGATTTGTTGCAATTCATATTTTGGCAACTGTACATACAGTCGTGGTCAAAAATAATCATCCATACAGGAGTAACTCACGAAAAGTTTTGACTGTTTCCCTCTGTTCCTTAGCTGATAAACTTTCCAATAAATAGATTGAGTACCATCTTTTAATTTACTACAAGCAGCTATGCACTACTTAAAACAATAACATCATATATGAACGTGAAAACATTAGACAGTAAGTTGTTTGAGATACCCATATGTGGATGATTATTATTGACCACGACTGTACATACATATACTCGTAGTTGCAGGTGTGAGGTAATGATATAATGGGGACGGTCTTGTGATCTCCCCCCCACACCCTAGTTAGTTTTTTTGCCTTGTTTTTTTTTTGCTCCACCCTCGGTATAAAAAAACACCCTGCAATAATCTAACATGACTGGCGTTGTGAGAGTGAGATGACAGGTTGTGTGTGGGAGTGTGTGCAGTCTCACCTGTGCTTTGACATACCCCACCGGAAGACAGGTAATGGGTGCTTGTTAAGGGGTACCCACTCTCTGCCCTCACTCTATGATAGTGGTCATTTGTTCTGCTCTAAATAACAGCAAGTGAATCATTACTCATTACGACCCTTAATAGGTGTAATCGGATCTGGCAGCGATGGGGGTGTGAAGCGACGAAGGCAGGATGCGGAGGGTCCCATGGTTGAATGAAATTGGCGAGTGAAGGGACCCTGTGTGATGTAGTCAGAAAATTGGAGATAAACGAGTTCTTCAAATCTTGCCACGAAACACACATGGTCAGGAGAAATCAGAAACCTCCAATATTCATACACGATCACAGGGTCCTTAACACTGTCACTCTGGGATGCCCGTGAACAATAATAACTCTGCCTGGGTAATGGGGAGTGGTATGCTAGAGGAAGGCGGGAGAGTGAGTAGGGAATGCCGCAAGAGAGCCAAGATTTAAGATAACGAGTAGATATAATTATGAGAGAGAGAGTGTTAGAGATAAAGATCATGTGTAGAAGGTTACATACAATGAGGGGAATATCATATATAGAAGGATAATAATAGATTGTATAGTTGAAAGTGGTCCAGTAGCTGTGTGAATATCTTAGGGAAAAAGAGACTTCGTCCTATTGGTTTATTTGTTTATCGAAATGTAGTTTACCTAATGATTTTTAAGTGTCGTTGGATATATAATGTCTTTGTAGGTTTTTGTCAGTGCGCTCTCCTCTCCATCTCCAACCAACACTAATTACTACTGTCCTTTATCTTTCCTTACAGTCCCTATCTTCTCTTTACTTCCTCTGCTGACTTGCTTCTTCTACCTCCTTATTATCCCTATCTTCCCTTTATTTCCTGTACTGACTTATTGTTTCTTCTGTACACTTCTCCCTGCTGCTGCTGGTGGTGGTGCCCGTGTGTCCTTCACTTTGTTGTAGTGGAAAGTAACACATCTCTATATGCAGCCTTCATCCCCACTCCCACTGACAGTCCTCATGGGTCCCGTTACTGCCTCCCACATCCCTCCCTCCCTCCACTCCCCTTACCACTCCCCTACCGTCGTCACACTCCTCCATCCCTCAGCACTCCTCTTCCCTCGTCTCCCCACTTCATCACAACCCTCACCATTCTTTACCTTTCACCCCCTGAGTGTTTCTTGCCTCACCTCAGTGTCACACCTCGGCCCTTCTCGTCTACTTGGTCACTGGAAAGTTATCAGTGTCTCAAGAAAATCTTATTGCTTGAACAGGAATAAAATCACAGAGGCATTAACTGTTAAGCCTTTAAGCTATCTCGCTGTTCTTTTTCCGAGTCAATCAACACCTCGTCCCCCTCCATGTAACCCATGATATGCTTGCATCCCGCACATCCTCTTTCCTGCCCTCACCTACCATTTCTCCCATTTCATTAGCGAACCACTCTTCAACTCCCATCCCTCCCTTGACCTAATCTTACTTCCCTTCACAGAACCTCAAGTGCAAGTGAGTGTTACAATCCGACCCTCTACCGGCATCTCCCGCTTATAGTCCTTACCTCATGTACCCTTCCTTCCTTCCTTCCTTACCTCTCTCTCCTTTTAGTTATGATGTCACTTACTGGTGGGCTGCTACACGTGGCTGGCTGCTTCCTTCCACCTTAACATGGTTGATTAAAGATATGGGGTTTGAGGTCACGGTACTCGCCGATAGTACGTCTTAAGGGGGTAATTCACTTTTGTTACATTTGGAGTGCCATGATTCTTCCAAAGTATGCCAGGAAACAGGACCAAATGAACAAAAACTATGATGCTCTGCTGCTTGGAATAGTTTAGGGAATCAGTTGCTCCAAATTTACCAACACTGTACTTCCACCTTAAGTGCTGATACTAACCACTTACTGACACGGGTACACTACCAACGTCTACTTAAGAAAAAGGAAGAAAACTGACAAACAGTAATCACAGAATACACACATAGATACACACAAGTATGGTTAGCCTACTTGAAGTTATTACACACACACATACATACACATACACATACATACACACTCACTTTCATACCGGTACATCTTTCGTAGGCTACATTACATGCTTTGACACACACACACACACACACACACACACACACACACACACACACACATCAGAATAAGGATGAGATCATATTGCGGTAATGTCTGTTTGTGTTTCTCCGTACTGGTGGTATGATGTGCAGCCTCTGTCCACCTCCACCTCCTCCTCCTCCTCCTCCTCCTCCTCCTCCTCCTCCTCCTCCTCCTCCTCCTCCTCCTCCTCCTCCTCCTCCTCCTCTTATCATCAATGTCGGGGTGAGATGAGAGGCTGCAGTGATAATGTCCTTTTCCTGGAAGTTACTGATAATGATAACGAGGGTGGTGCAGGTAGAGGAAGAGGGTGACGTGATAGGAATAGTGTGGGGGTTACATGTAAGGAGAAGGGGACAATATTAAATAGTACGATAGGTAGGGTAGGTGTAGGTAGAAGAGAGAGAGTTGTGAATGAAACGTAGTATGTGTAGGTACAGAGGAGAGTGGCAAGAAAAAACCCACATGAGTTCCAAAAATATATATTGATGAGTGTTTGGTGGTGTTTAAATAATGGGGAGGTGATAGGCAGAGGGGGAGGGCGATGGGGTTAATTATGGGGGAAGTACAGTGTTGGTAAATCTGGAGCAAATGATTCCTCCAAACTGTTCCAAGCAACAGAACACCTTTATTTTTGTTCATCTGGTCCTGTTTCCTTTCATACTTTGAAGGAATCAAGGCACTCCAATGTAACAAAAGTGAATTACCCCCTCAAGGAGAGTACGGACATGTGGAGTTATTAGTGAGAGTATGGGAAGCATATCAATACCAACTACACAGGTGCGTGGGTATTTCCTAATTACTATGCAGGTGAGATCACATGGGGGGACGGGGGGGGGACGGTAGAGTGTATATGTTTAAGCCTAACATGTGAGAGTGAATAAAGTGTATATATATATACAGTATAGCCTATATGTACTCTCGTGATACGTAATCCCTGACCAGAGACGAACGGCAGGCACCACACACACACACACACACCCTGCATTCGAACTCAGCCTCTATAGGTGTACTGAGTGGGGAAATGAACAATACCAGGCGATTCAAAGCTTTCTGCTCCTCACACTCTGGTCAGGAATTATTTATCACGAGTGTACAGATGAGGTATATCATAACAGTAGTACCAATGTGTGACAGGGAAGGGGGAGATGACCTGTTATCTAGAACGTGTATAAACTGTGTCATTGTCTGATTTTATGGCTGATGCTGCTATTGTGTTGATGTTAGTGAATGTGTGTGTGGGGGTGTTATTTTTTTCTTTCTTTTCCCAGTTAATGGTTTTTTTTTTTTTTATCATGATGTTAGCGAATGTGTGTGTGGGGGGGTGTTTTTTTTTTCTTCTCCCAGTTACTGTTTTTTTTTAATAATTTTGTTGATGTTAGTGAATGTGTGTTATTTTTTTCTTTCTTTTCCCAGTTAATGTTTTTTTTTTTTTCATTTTGTGTTAATGTTAGTGAATGTGTGGGTGTGTTTTTTTCTTTCTTTTCCCCGTTCTTGTTTTTTGTATTTAATCATTTCCACCAACAAGGGTTATTTAATATGTCTTGGGTTCGGTTTGTTTATGAGCAGCATTACCTTACGCGAACAGTGGTGACAAAATTTCAACGATTAATAATTCCCGGATCCAGGAATTTTACGATTAATTCCCGGATCCAGGAATTTTTCATAAACAATCTTTAATGGGGAAGTTTTGTAAATTCTGGAGCAACTGAATCCTCCAAACTATTCGAAGCAACAGAATACCATTATTTTTGTTCTTCTGGTCCTGTTTCCTAGCATACATTGGAGGAATCAAGACACTCCAATGTAACGAAAAAGAATAATATTAGCCTACTCCCTTAACTTTTATTGTATGAAAATAATTGGAGGCTTCTGATTCCTCCTGACTATGCCACAAAAACAAGCTCCTTCAATATAGGTGTGTGTGTGTGTGTGTGTTTCGTGGCAATATTTGAAGGACTCGTTTATCTCCAATTTTTCTTCGTCTATTTTATTGAGGGTATTATCGTGTTGTGTTATTATATTTTTATTTTATTATCATTATTTGTTTAATTTACCGGAGGTGTTATATATATAATTATGGTGTTAATTCTCTTATGCTCCTGTTGACTCAAAATTAACTTTACTATACTATCGTTAACTTATTATTATTATTATTTTATTATTATTACTGTTACTGTTATTATTACTGTTATTATTATTATTATCATTATTATTATTACTGTTATTATTATTATCATTACTGTTATTATTATTATTACTGTTATTATTATTACTGTTATTATTATTATTACTGTTATTATTATTATTACTGTTATTATTATTACTGTTATTATTATTATTATTATTACTGTTATTATAAGTTATTATTATTATCATTATTATTATTATTATTACTGTTATTATTATTATTATTATTATCATCATTACTGTTATTATTATTATTATTACTATTATTATTATTATTATTATTATTAAACACACATTTTCACACATTTTAACGGATATTATTACACACCTCTCTTTTCCCTTACCTATATATACGTGTGTGTGTGTGTGTGTGTGTGTGTGTGTGGTGAAGGTCTCTCTAGGGCGTTGCACAAGTCCGCCCGCCTGTGTGTGTGTGTGTGTGTGTGTGTGTGTGTGTGCTGCATTGACAAACTTTTCGACCATGAATGAAGCGTTGGAGGTCGTTGTTATAGTGTTGTATCAGTAACACACACACACACACACACACACACACACACACACACACACACACACACACATATACACACACACACACACACACACAGTTCATGATGCCCCTGGAGTAAACAAACTATTTTTCAGTAACTATCATCTCAGGTGTTTGAAATGTACCGATAGTTTAATGTTTACCTTGTATACAGTACATACATACATACAGGTACAAACAAACAAACAGTGTGTAGAGTGTGATACAGTACAGTACAGTGTGTTATCATGTATTTAATCGGTTGGTGAAGCGGTTGGTACTGTAACTTTGAGGTTCTATTGGACAGTTTAGATAAGAGAGTGAGATAGCCAGGTGGTGGATTGGTAGTGGTGGTGGTGTTGGTCAGGTGATGGCGAAGATACATAGCCTAGGGATTAGTAGTGAGATAGCCATGTGGTGGATTGGTAGTGGTGGTGATGGTCAGCTGATGGGGAACATACATAGCCTAGGGAATGGTAGTGAGATAGCCAGCCAGGTGGTGGATTGGTAGTGGTGGTGTTGGTCAGGTGATGGGCAAGATACATACATAGCCTATAGGGAAGATACATAGTCTAGGGATTGGTAGTGAAGTAGTGTTATTAGGGATTGGTAGTGGTGGTGTTGGTCAGGTGATGGGCAAGATACAACATAGCCTATAGGGAAGATACATAGTCTAGGGATTGGTAGTGGTGATGGGGAAGATACATAGTCTAGGGATTGGTAGTGGTGATGGGGAAGATACATAGCCTAGGGATTGGTAGTGAGATAGCCAGCCAGGTGGGGATTGGTAGTGGTGGTGTTGGTCAGGTGATAGGGAAGATACATACATAGCCTATAGGGAAGATACATAGTCTAGGGATTGGTAGTGGGTGATAGGGAAGATACATAGTCTAGGGATTGGTACTTGTTACTATGAGTTTGTTTTGGGTTAAAGAAAATACATTAACTTGTTATTTTGAGTTTGTTGTCAGTTAAAGAAAATACATTAACTTGTTATTTTGAGTTTGTTGTGAATTGGAGTGAATGCATTGAACGTGTAGCCTTGATTTCGTTCTTCGGAGGGTTTGTTATAACAGTACAAGACAGGCAGGCAGGCAAGCCAAGCAGGAGTCGTGGGAAGGTTACACCAGCCTGGACCTACATATGATGGCCCCTGGTTGGTTGGCTTTTACTCACACACTCACTCATTCACCCATTCATTCACTCATTCATTCACCCATTCATTCACTCATTCATTCACCCATTCAACCACTCATTCATAATAATAATAATAAATTTTAATGTTAATAATAATTGTACTACTAGGCTACTCAAAATATTGATGATAATAATAATAATAATAACAACTTATAATATTAATAATAATTGTACTACTACTACTAATAATAATATTAACAATAATAATAATAACAATAATTATAATGATAATAATAACAACAACTTATAATGTTAATAATAATTGTACTACTACTACTACTACTACTACTACTATTTCTTTCACAAGTTGAATCACAGTTAGTTACCCATCAGTGAGGCGATCATGATGGTGTGTGTGTGTGTGTGTGTGTGTGTGTGTGTGTTTTACCTGAAGGTCCACTGTGTGTGTGTGTGTGTGTGTGTTTTACCTGAAGGTCCACTGGTCACCACAAGTGTGCCATTGTAACGTTCACATGGCACCACCTGCACCACCACTCGTTAGGTCCTCAGTGGTCTGGTGGGTGGGTTCCTCTCTCTCTCTCTCTCTCTCTCTCTCTCTCTCTCTCTCTCTCTCTCTCTCTCTCTGATTTATTGCTGTTTCCTTATTGTTCTCTCTCTCTCTCTCTCTCTCTCTCTCTCTCTCTCTCTCTCTCTCTCTCTCTCTCTCTCTCTCTCTCTCTCTCTCTCTCTCTCTCTCTCTCTCTCTCTCTCTCTCTCTCTCTCTCTCTCTCTCTCTCTCTCTCTCTCTCTCTCTCTCTCTCTCTCTCTCGTTTTTTTAAGTGTATAGGATCGTAGATGTGTTGTTATACAGGTTTGGGATGCATTGTTTGTTAGTCAGGTATTTAGTGATGTCAAAACAGATACATGTAAAAAGGAAAAGTAAGTACATGTGTGTGTGTGTGTAATGTATGTATGTGTGTGTGTGTAGTGTGTGTGTGTAATGTATAGTTTAATATATGTGTGTGTGTGTGTGTGTGTTTGTAGTGTATAGTGTAATGTAATGTGTATTTGTAGTGTAGTGTATAGTTTAACGTGTGTGAGTGTGTGTGTAGGGATGTGCTGCTGTAGGTGTGTTGGT
>JAWQEG010004057.1:7500-47500 GCA_033782935.1 Petrolisthes cinctipes | reverse complement strand
CCCACCACCAGTTTTCATATACGATCACAGGGTCCGTAAGTCGAGCTATTCTTGGAAATACTGTTGCTGGCATTATTTTCCCCAACTTTCACCCAAAACTGTGTTAAATTAAAGACATGCATAGTAATATTTCAGCAGCATAATATCAGTATTTTCCCCGGTCAAGACCAAATGAAAAAACAATGTCAAGTTTGTTTAATACCCAACACACACACACACACACACACACACACACACACACACACACACACACACACACACACACACACACACACACACACACACACACACACACACAAAAAAAAAAAGTCCTGGCAATATTACTATGAAACGGAGGAACACACACACACACACACACACACACACACACACACACACACACACACACACACACACACACACACACACACACACACACACACACACACACACAAAAAGTCCTGGCAATATTGCTATGAAACGGAGGAACACACACACACACACACACACACACACACACACACACACACACACACACACACACACACACATTCAGACAGACGTTCAGACAGACGACTTGGTGGGTAGCCCTGACATCCAGACATACACTGTTGCAACTTCCGAGAAACAAGAGAGCCTGGAGCATCATACATACACTGTGGCCTGACCA
The DNA here is from genome assembly GCA_033782935.1 of Petrolisthes cinctipes. Taxonomy (NCBI): domain Eukaryota; kingdom Metazoa; phylum Arthropoda; class Malacostraca; order Decapoda; family Porcellanidae; genus Petrolisthes; species Petrolisthes cinctipes. The sequence continues at coordinate 46,851 of JAWQEG010004057.1, read as the reverse complement.
ATGAAGTATATTCTGGGGGTTTAAATCAGCACACTATATTATATCGACGCCAACTTCACACACACATTGTTATTGATGTTGTAAGACCATGTTACTCATAGATACGAAGTTATTACAAACGGACATCCTGTATGGAAGTGTGGGTGGGTTAGAAGTGGGTAGAAGTGTGGGTGGGTTAGAAGTGGGTGGAAGTGTGGGTTTGAAGTGGGTGGAAGTGTGAGATAGAAGTGGGTGTTGGTTATTAATTACGATGACGACGTTATTTATCTCTGCATAATATGGATGGGTTGAAATTTATTGCAAGTATGTATACTGTTATTATTATTATTATTATTATTATTATTATTATTATTATTATTATTATTATTATTATTATTTGAGAGTGAGTGGTGTTGTGTGTGTGGTGCCCTGGTAATAACTACTGATAGGGACAATGGTGAAGGCCAAGAATGATGGAGGTGGTGTAGTAAGATGGCAGGAGTAAAGATGGTGATGGAGGAGTTTCTAAAAGGACAGACAGACAGACAGAGAGGAGACAAGGGCATGTAATATGGTGTTGGTGGTGGTGGTGGAGAAATGGACGAACGAGGATTTTTGTGATGGTGGTGGTGATGTGGGGGAGGGTATTGGTGGTGGTGGTGGTGGTGGTGGAGGATGGTACTGGGAGACAACAATGATGGAGCAGTGTAGGAGCAAGGATGGTGGATTGAGGGTGGATGATGATGATGATAATGGTGGTGATAAAGGGAGAACAGGAGCAACAGTGGTGGTGGTGGTGGTGATGGTGAAGGAGATGGAAATGTGTATAATATGTAAGAGGTGGAGAAGGAGGGGAGGAGCTGTAAGAGGTGGAGGAGGAGGGGAGGAGCTGTAAGAGGTGGAGGAGGTGGGGAGGAGATGGGTTGGTGGTGGTGGTGGTGGTGGTGGTCAGGGACAGTGCTGGTGAAGGTCAGGGACAGGGACGGAGGTGGTGGCGAGTGAAGGTTTCTGAACCGTGATGGTGAAGGTAAGCATTGGATGGAGGGGGGAGGGGATGTTGAAGGTGATGGTGGTAGTGGAGATGAAGGTGGTAGTGGTGTTGGTGGTGGTTGTGGTAGTGGTGATGGTTGTGGTGGTGGTGGTTGTGGTGGTGGTGATGGTGGTTGTGGTGGTGGTGGAGGTGGTGTTGCTGGTTGTGGTGGTGGGGGTTGTGTTGGTGGTGGTGGTGGTGGTGGTGATGGTTGTGGTAGTGGTGATGGTAGTGGTGGTGAGAGGCCCGGTGATATCGTGATAGGAGAGGTGTTAGTTGGTAGGTGGAATGGGTGTTAGTTTGGTGGGACTCGTGATTAGATGTTAATGGTTGTGGTAGTTAATGTGTATACCGATGATAGTGAGAATAATAGTGATAGTATAGGGTAAGGATGATGGTAATGGATAGGATCAGTGATAATGTTTGTGAGAGGCAGTGATGGTGATGATGTGGTGGAGATGGTTGTTAATATTATGGTGGTGATTGTGGTAATGTGTATCAGTGATGGTGACAGTATGGTATTGATGGGTAGTGGATAGGGCCAGTGGTAAATGGATATGAGAGGCAGTGACGGGATAGTTGTTAATATTATGGTGGTGATGTGGTGGGGATGGTTATGAAGGACTTAGGGTCGGTCAGTGGCAGTGATGTTGGTAGTGAGGGAGGGAGGGACAGTGGTCAGACAAAGGGCGGCCCATCTCTTTGCTATATTCCCAAAAAGTCATGCCCGGCGAATCCATCTTATAAAGTTGCCTCCAATTCCATGAGTATTTTAATTACTTTGCCTTTCATGTGGGTCTGTCGGATGGATGCCTTGCTGAAATCAGGTATATACTTTTGTCATAGTTTTTATTGCTGTAGTAGATTCTAAAAGTTTCCTTATAGGTTTAGTTGATTTAATCCAATTGGAGGGAAATATAACATCACTGACTTATCTCCTTTATATTAGGGAACTACACATCAACTAGTTTGTAGCATATTTCTTCCTTACATTCCTTTAGTACTGTGGCATAGACTACATAGGATGGGCCAGGTTATTTATGTAACGTGACTTTGTTTATCATTTTGAACATTATCATCTTAACTATTGTCCACCATACTTAGAACATTGTCATTAATACCGTTGTTGATAGCTTCCTCTGATGGTATTTCTGCTCGATATTATGTGGTAAATATTGATGTAAACATTTTGAGAACTTTGGGGTAAGATGGTACCCACTTTGTGTGTGTTTTTGTGTGTGTGTGTGTTGGCTGTGGTAATGGAGTGATAGTGTTGGTGTGGGTATAGTTATTGTGGAGTGGAGAGATGGTGTGGCTGAAGGAGTAGTGGTGATATTGAGATGGAGATGATGAAGTAGTGTGCAGTGAAATGATGGATTAGTGGTGTTGGTTTGGGGTGTGGTGGTGATGAAGTGATGATGTAGTGTTGGTGTTGGGTGTAATGTTGGTGTTAGGTGTGATGGAGTAATGGTGTGATGTTGGTGTGGTGATGGTGAAATATTAATGTGTGTTGTAGTGATGGTGTTAGTTTGGTGTGGTGTGTTGTGGTGATGATATAATATTTATGTGTGTTGTGGTAAGGTAATGATGGTGTTAGTTTGGTGTGGTGTGTTGTGGTGATGGTATAATATTTATGTGTGTTGTGGTGATGGAATGATGGTGTTAGTTTGGTTTGGTGTATTGTGGTGATGATATAATATTTATGTGTGTTGTGGTGATGGAATGATGGTGTTAGTTTGGTGTGGTGATAGTGATGGTGTGGGGTGTGGTGAGTGAGACCATGGCAGTCCTGGACCAGCTCTCAGAAACGCCCTCTGGCCATACCCACATTCTTGGCCTGGCAAGAATTCACCTCTACACGTTCGAGTCCATGACCGCAACTCACTCTTCTCGCCCCGCCCTTCACTTACTCAGATGTTTGTTTTGTGTCTTAGTATTGTTGTTGTGGTCGACATATTTATGTAGTGAATGTAATGTTACAATGTGTTGGCTGTGTGTAATGTAATATACTAGATGTTGTGATAGTCAGTGCTTCCTAAGGCAGGGAAACGAACAAAGATGGCCACCCTTGCGCGAGACCTGGGCGATTATGTCCTGCGGGCACCGCCGGGCGGCTCAGGTAGCCAATCATAAAGTACCTTAGGTGCATAGCTGTGTTTTGATTGGTTACCAGTGCACCTGCTGGAGTCATCGTCTTGTAAACGACACAGTCCTAACGGGCCGCCATTGCTTTACCTTTTGTATGCTTTGGATTCGCTTATTTCAGTTTAACTTAATATTTACATCAATTGAAATGGCAACTACTTGTCCTGTTTATGTGATCGTATCAGAACGAGCTTATATGAAAAGTTCTGAAAGTTTTCGCGTTCCCTTGAGTTATCTCACACATCTCGGCCATTCAGCCAATGAGAAAGCTCCCGGACGCAGATAGCTGTGTGTGATTGGTCAGCCAGGCAGAGGAAATGAAGTTTCTGGACACAGGTTAAAGAATCTTGGCGGGAATATTACCCACCAGTATATTCTCAGAAACTCGGGATTCTAATTACACTCCACCTTTTTATAGGAAGTTGGAAGGTGCCGACATAACAAATTAGACACAGTCTGTTTTACAGATAACTTGGCTATCCAAAAGAAATAAATAGACAATGAGGAGAAAAGAGGAGGAAGAGAGGGAGGACAAACCTGGAGTAGGACGGTAGGTAGGTAGGTAGGAAGGTAGGACGGTAGGTAGGTAGGTGGGTAGGTAGGAAGGTAGGTAGGTGGGTAGGTAGGTAGGTAGGACGGTAGGTAGGTAGGTAGGTAGGACGGTAGGTAGGTAGGTAGGTAGGTGGGTAGGTAGGTAGGAAGGAAGGTAGGACGGTAGGTAGGTAGGTAGGTAGGTAGGTAGGTAGTTACGGTGTGGGCCAGTAGTAATTTCGCTCATTTTGTTATACATCAAGCAGTTCTAGGAAGCCACTGAATCAATGATGAAATAACACTGGGATGTAATGTGTGTATTTCAACGTGGCTAAAATAGATGATAAGAGCATTAATATGTTTGTACCTACAGCAGTACAACACTCGACAAGGAGTTAGAAGACTACACTTGTAGGAGGATATTACTGACTGTGACTGTAGGGAGGCAGGGTAGGTGATGGCAGGGAGGGAAGAGAACCCTGAGGCCTGTCTTCCCTAAGGTGTGTTTTTGTTGTTGTTGGTGGTGATGGTGGTGATGGTGGTGGTGTTGTTGTTGTTGGTGGTGGTGGTGGTGGTGGTGATGGTGATAGTAATGGTGGGAGGATTTCAGTCATATTCCTTGGGGGGGTTTGGGGGGTGCGGGAATAGGGGGAACAGGCTTGGGGTGGGTAGAAAGCCCGTCCCCTATTCCCGCACCCCCCCAACCCCCCCCCAAGCCTGTCCCCCTGCTCCCGCACCCCCCAAGCCTGTCCCCCTACTCCCGCACCCGCCTAACCTCCCCCCCCCCAAAGCCTGTCCCCCTATTCCCGCACCCCCTTAAGGGACCCTGTGATGTAGTCAGAATATTGGAGGTAAATGAGTCCTTCAATTATTGCCACGAAACACACACACCTATATGGAAGCAGCTTGTTTCGTGGCATAGTCAGGAGAAATTAGAGAAGTCTCCAATTTTCATACACGATCACAGGGTCCTTAAACACGATGATTTAAGGACCCTGTGATGTAGTCAGAAATTTGGAGATAAATGAGTCCTTCAAATGTTGCCACGAAACACCAACTATATGGAAGGAGTGTGTTTCGTGGCATGGTCAGGAGGAATCAGAAGCCTCCAATTTTCATACACGATCACACACACACAGGGTCCTTAAGGGGGAAATTTTGTGTTGGTAAATCTGGAGCAACTGAATCGTCCAAACTATTCCAAGCAACTAAACACCATTAATTTCGTTCATCTGGTCCTGTTTCCTGGCATACTTTGGAGGATTGAAGGCACTCCATGTAACTATAAAGTGTATTACCCCCTTACACACGATGATTTAAGGGGGTGCGGGAGTAGGGGACAGGCTTGGGGGGGTGCGGGGGGTGCGGGAATAGGGGGGGACAGGCTTGGGGTGGGTAGAAAGACCGTCCCCTATTCCCGGACCCCCCAAGCCTGTCCCCCTACTCCCGCACCCCCCAAGCCTGTCCCCCTACTCCCGCACCCCCCAAGCCTGTCCCCCTACTCCTTCGGGTTTGTGTTGAATATATACACGTTTAGGTTTTACTATATTATTTTGGACACGTTAGGTTTTACTATGGTCTTTCGGGCTTGTCTTGAATATATACACGTTAGGTTTTACCATCGTTCTTCGGGTTTGTGTTGAATATATACACGTTAGGTTTTACTATCGTCCTTCGGGTTTGTGTTGAATATATACACGACGTTAGGTTTTACTATGGTCTTTCTGGGTTTGTGTAGTAAATGTTTCCGTCGTACCCAAATCTTTGAGGTGTGACGAGTATTACGGTTCTAGTCTGACCCCCGTGTTTGGTGGAGGTTAGGTATATACTGTATTGTACTGTACCACACCCGTATTATTCTCGTTCGTGTACAGTCAGTCAGTCAGTCAGTCGGCCTCAGGAATTTGTAAACACCACTGTGACATATAGGAAATTCAGTACATTAATTCACTCACACCAAAACTTTTCTAGTAAATATTAATATGGTTAATACTTGAATCAGTCAGCAGAATAATGCCTACAGTATATATGTATGTGCAGAATATTAAAGATCCCTTATAACCAATGCTCTGTGTATGAATTCCTGAGACCGACTGTACGCACTAGACTCGTACTGTTCTTGTTTACTTACTGGACTATATACCCGTATTTTGTTTGTTTACGTATTGCACCCGTATTTTTTTTTCTCTCGTCTTTCTTCCCTTGCATTTTGTTGATAATTTGAAACTTGAGTCATCTCATGGGGGCTGGGGGGTTGAGGGAAGGATGTAGGGGATGGGGTAAGTAGGAGATGGGGTTTTTGGGAGGGAGGGGGAGAATTGAGGAGATGGAGACGGATGGAGGGTTGAAGAATTGTGGTGAGAAGGGGAAGGAGGAGGAAAGAAGAGAAGGTGAGAGAATGAGAGAAGTGGGGGGGTGGGGGGTGAGCATAGAGGAATAGGTAGTGGTTGGGGTAAGGTCGACGGGAGGGAGTGACTGGAGAGGGTAGGGAGGAGTTGGGGAGAGTAGGAGCGACGAGAGAGAGGGAAGGAAAAGTGGGGTGAAGGTGTGACTGGTTAGGAAGGGATGGGTTAGTGGGGCGACTAGAGAGAGTAATGAAAGAAAAGGCTGGTTAGGAAACGACCTGGTAGAGAGAGAGAGAGGTACGGTGAGGGTTAAAGAGCGACCGGGGAGAGAGAGAGAGAGAGAGCGATTGGGGAGGGAGGGAGGGAGGAAGGGAGGGACGTGTCGGGTCGGTGACTTGAGGTGAACTTGTCACTGTGTGTCAGGCTCGCCGCCCTCCCGCTGTCTTCCTTCCTTACGCTGGCGGTAGAGGTGTTGTTGTGGTTGTGTTGGGAGGGTCGTATCTAAGAAACACAAGCTGAGTTAGAGTTGTAGTTATGTGAGTAGAGACGAAGTGGAAATGTATAAATTCAGCCGTGGGAGTAGTAGTAGTAGTGGTGTTGTGGTCGTGTTGGGAGGGTTGTATGTAAGAAAGACAATCTTGGTTAAAGTTATTGTAGTTATGTGAATAGAGACGGAGTGGAGTGTGTAAAATCAGCCGTGGGAGTAGAGGTGTTGTGGTTTTTGCTGGTAGTGTCGCTTGGTTTTAGTTGTAGTTGTTCTTGTACGATTGTATCTGGAATGTGTAAAAAAAACAACAACCAGTCGTGTGTGTAGAGGTTGTTGTTGTGTTGGTAGGGTCACATCTAAGGACACGCTTGGTTACAGTTGTGGTTTTGTTGTAAAGAACACAACTCTCAAAGTGTTTGGTCATTTTACTATAAAATGTATATTCCATGAAATGTAGCAACAAGAAAAATTATCGGGGCAATATTATAAGAAAGGTTACAGGCTGTAGGTTAAAAAAAAAAAAAAAAAAAAAAAAAAAAAACACACACACACACGCACACACACGTCAGTATGTTACGCACCGCTTGGCAACTGGAGAGTGATGCAGGTTGTGGTTGTGTCATCAAAGGTTGTCATAGCGTGACGTTCATAATATTTGTAGACCTCGGGAAAACTTCTCTGACTATTCTAGGTTTGGGCCTGTAATACCATAACATTTTTATGCATAGACACTTTAGAAAAACAAAACTGAGAGGAAGTTGTAGATGGAGGAAGATGCCGGGCGACACATAACACCACAAAAAGAACTTTTAGAAACACACACTCCCATCAGACTTATTTAGTGAAAACATTTGGACACTCTGTGTTATATTTTCCCTTTATAATTCTATCTGGAATAAAAAATATGTCTATTGTACTCGGGAATCTTCTATTTCCGTGCAAATCTACAAAGAATTTAAATATTAAAATAGAATATAGTATATATAGTATATAATGAACAAAACCAATTGTCTAAGTATTAGTACAGTATAGTTTGGTTTTGAAGGTACTGGAGAAGGTACTGGTGATGGTGATGGTGATGGTGGTGAGAGAGGAAGGAGAGGAAAACGTTGGAGCTGGTCAGAAGAAAAGACTCTTTGAACCTGACAAACAAACCCCAACACCATTATGAGAGAACAGGCAGGGAGGGAAAAGAGAAAAGGAGGAGCGGAGGGAGACTGACAAGTGGAGGAGAGAGAGAGAGAGAGAGAGAGAGAGAGAGAGAGAGAGAGAGAGAGAGAGAGGGAGACGGACAAGAAGAGGAGAGAGAGAGGGACAGGAAGGTGGAAAAGGAGGAGGGGAAATGAAGAGGAAACGAAGACTAGGGTATAGGGAAGAAACAGAAGAAGAGGACACAAGAAGTTGTAAGTTCGGAGTAGACCACGAGAAGAGAAAGAACGGGGGGAGGGGGGCGTGGGGGTTAGATGTAGAAGGGAATGGGGGAAATAGGGAAGAGAAGAAAACAAGAAGATAACAGGAAAATAAACAGTGAAAATATAATGATGACGGGAAGAATGGTTTTGGAAATAAAGACTAGAGAAACGAAACAGAGAGAGAGAGAGAGAGAGAGAGAGAGGAGGGAAAGAAAGGGACAGGGAAGGGGGGGAATGGGAGATCAGTAGAGGGTTGGGAAACGGTGATAAAAGAACATTACAAAGAGAGGTGGAAAGGGGGAGTGGATGGGGGAAGGGGGGGGGGGTCAGGAGAAAAGACGAAGGGATAAATAGAAATGAAAATTGATTATGGGACAGGTGGCAGAGGAAGAAAGGAACAAGTTGGGATATGATGATGATGATTATGATAGTCGGTAAATCATTCGAGAATAGATATATTAAAAAAAAAAAAAAAATAATAATAATAATAATAATAATAGGGAGTGAGATCTTTATACTGGTGGGGAGTATTTATTAACTGGGTTGTGGATGTGTGAATATTGGAATGACAGCTATTATTATTATTATTATTATTATTATTATTATTATTATTATTATTATTATTATCCTTTAAGGGTGGAAGTGCAGTGTTGGTAAATCTGGAGCAACATAGTCCTTCAAACTATTCCAAGTAACAGAACACCATTATTTTTGTTCATTTGGTCCTGTTTCCTGGCGGCGACATATTTTGGAGGAATCAAGGCACTCCAATGTAACGAAAGTGAATTACCCCCTTAAAAAAACAACACCTGACGACTTTAACTAATTTCTCCATAACTATCAACGATCAGGGAATGGAGTTTTTTACATATATATACTCATATTAATATCCCGTGTACCATATATCAAAATTAATAACTTCATGGTGGCTGGCCTTTAGCGACAACGTTCCCCAGAGTGTTGGGTGGGGCTTGTACTAAAGGTAAACAAAGAACTTAAACATTAGAACGGGAATGAAGGCCACAACAGCAGCAGACAGCAGACTCGATGACTTGATGATTGATATGTTGTTGGGTTTGATAATGAGAGACGGAAGTGTTGCAAGCACAGACTCCAGTATATAAAGATAAGATTATCAGTGAACCAATTGTTATGTTCCCACCATGTACAGTTGTATGTTGTTCCTGAATGTAGAGTTTTATGTTGTTCCTGAATGTAGAGTTAGTTGTTGTTCCTGTGTATGCAACGGTATTAAGACAGGGTATGTATGTCTGTGTGTGTGTATATATGTATGAATGTATGTATGTATTTATGAATGTATGTATGTATGTATTTATGAATGTATTTCTTCCCTCCTTCCTTTCCCCTTTCCTCCCTCCTTCCTTTCCCATTTCTTCTCTCCTTCCTTTCCCCTTTCTTTTCTCCTTCCTTTCCCCTTTCTTCTCTCCCTCCTTTCCCATTTCTTCTCTCCCTCCTTTCCCATTTCTTCCCTCTCTCCTTCCACTTGACCCTCGGCTGACCCTGGCCACGTGTTCGTCTTCCACCCCGCCTTTTGTGGCACTCAGACGGTCCAGCTGGCACTCCACCTCCCCTCCACCCACTCATACTTCCTCTCCACCCACTCCACCTACCCTCCACCCACTACACAACATCGCCTCCCAACCACTCCCACTCACTTCTCTCTCCACTACCACCCACTCACTTCTCTCTCCACTACCACCCACTTATACTCTCCCTCCACTCACTCATACTTCGCCTCCACCCATTCCACCTCCTTCTCTTCCACCCCACTTCCTCCCCAACCTCATTCTCTTCCACCCCACTTCCTCCCCAACCTTACTCTCTTCTACCCCACTTCCTCGCCAACCTCGCTCACTTCCTCCTCTTCCTTGAGCTCTTTTTTATCTTTCCTTTTCAACATTGTCTTCAACTTCCCCGTCCACCACCACCACCACCACCACTACCTCCACCACCACCACCACCACCACCAACAGTAGTTATGGAATTAACATGGTGGGTCGTGTTATCACTGTTGTATATAAAAGCATCAGAGAACTCGTGCCTCTGAATCTCATACACTTATAATATTCCAACCAACCAAACAACCAACCAGACAGCTAGCTAACCAACCAACCAACCAACCAACCAACCAACCAACCAACCAACCAACCAACCAACCAGCTAACCAATCAACCAACCAACCAACCAACCAACTAACCAACCAGCCAGCTAGCTAGCTAGCTACCTAACCAACCAACCAACCAACCAACCAACCAACCAGCTAACCAACCAACCAACCAACCAACCAACCAACCAACCAACCAACCAACCAACCAACCAAAAACCAACCAACCAACCAACCAACCAACCAACCAACCAACCAACACCATGGCCCGTATTTTCAAAAGCAAAGTTTACTCTTAACTTAAAATTTTGTTCGTAAGCATTTATTTATGGCGAGGACCTATAGGACCCGACACTGCTTCGAAAGAGGGAGAATTGAAATGAAGGAATAACTCGAGACTGGAGTGTGGGGTGAAGGAGAAGGAGGAGAAGAGGGAGAATCAAAATGAAGGAATAACTCGAGACTGGAGTGTGAGGTGAAGTAGAAGGAGGAGAAGAGGGAGAATCAAAATGAAGGAATAACTCTAGACTGGAGTGTGAGGTGAAGGAGAAGGAGGAGAAGAGGGAGAATCAAAATGAAGGAATATTTCAAGACTGGAGTGGTTGTGGTGAGGGGGGGAGGGAAAGAGGGGTGAAGAAGGAGAAGGATTAATTCAAGACTGGAGTGGTTGTGGTGATGGGGGGGGGGAAGAGGGGTGAAGAAGGAGAAGGATTAATTCAAAGTCTGAGTGGGATTGAAGGGAAGTAACTGAAGTGTGGAGTGGGAGTGAAGAGTGAGTGCAGGGAGGGCCACAAGGGTCAAGATGGAAGGGTCAAGGACGAGACAGATAGTGATGTAGCCATGAAGGAGAAGGACTGAGAGACCCAAGTGGAGGGACACACACACACACAGACAGGCAGAGAGGAGAGAGATAGTGGGTGTAGACGAGAGACCCGAGACAAACAGACACAGAGAGAGGAGGAGAGATAGTGGGTGTAGACGAGAGACCCGAGACAGACAGACAGACACAGAGAGAGAGGGAGAGAGGAGGAGAGATAGTGGGTGTAGACGAGAGACCCGAGACAGACAGACAGACACAGAGAGAGAGGAGGAGAGATAGTGGGTGTAAATAGCGACGAAGGACCGAGAGACCAAAGTGGAGGGACAGACACAGATACAGAGAGGAGGATAGGAGAGAGATAGTGGGTGTAGATGAGACCCAAGAGACCCAGACAGACAGAAAGGATGAAAGGAACGAGACAGATAGTGATTGGACTGAGAGACCCAAGTGGACAGACAGACAGACAGACAAAGAGAGAGAGAGAGGAGGAGAAGAGACAGATAGTGGGTGTAGATAGTGACGATATCATGATGACAGATCACTGGGTATAAATAGCAACAAGTGAACGTAATCGCTGCCCAGGGAAAAAACAACAAGAATGAAACACCAACACACCATCATAGATTACAATTTTTTATATATATATAGGCCTATGTGTTAGTGAAAATTGTGCCAGAACGGAAATAAGACTGTGAATAATCAAGTTTATCTTAGGAGTTGACGTCAAATAGCTATCGATAAGTGAAGGCATGTTATTGAAGGGAAATATAAGATTGATATTGTCTGTGTGATGATAGCTAGTAGATACAAATCATGATGAGGTTACCACGATAATTTCATGCCTTCTAGAACGCTTATAGATGTTTATTTCTTTTACCTGGTACAGATTTGGAAGAACGTACCTGTAATTAGCGTTTGAATTTTGTAGTCCACATTAGTTATATCTACAAAATATAGGTATACTGTACGGTAGTTACGAGTTACGACAGAAATTAAACTTGTCTCCGCGTTCCTTTGTAATTTTGGCAATTAAACCTAATGTAAAAAAAAAAAAAAAAAAAAAAAAAAAAGAATTCTCATACTTAATCATTCGCGCCCATATAGAGGGAGTGAGAGATGTGTGTGTGTGTGTGTGTGTGTGTTATAGAGAGAGTGAGAGCATCAAGTGTATAGGAGATGAAGTGAGAGATGTGTGTGTGTGTGTGTGTGTGTTATAGAGAGAGTGAGAGCATCAAGTGTATAGGAGATGAAGTGAGAGATGTGTGTGTGTGTGTGTGTGTGTGTTATAGAGAGAGTGAGAGCATCAAGTGTATAGGAGATGAAGTGAGAGATATGTGTGTGTGTGTGTGTGTACCTTAGCTATGTTACCGAAATGAATCTGGTCCAACTTGATCTGTGAGTAATGTATTCGAAGCCAGTGAGCCTAGCTAGAGTCTGAATAAAGCCAACATTGTCCACACACTGCCTGTTGACCAAGCAAGTGTCTGGGTGTGTCAGTCGAGTAGTGTTGGTCAGTGCAAGGTTAAGTGGACACACACACACACACACACACATACATACATACACATATCTCCCTTCATCTCCTATAGCCTAAACTTGATTCTCTCACTCTCTCTATAACACACACACACACACACACACACACACACACACACACACACACACACACACACACACACACACACATCTCCCTTCATCTCCTATAGCCTAAACTTGATTCTCTCACTCTCTCTATAACACACACACACACACACACACACACACACACATACATACACACACACACACACACACACACACACACACACACACATCTCCCTTCATCTCCTATAGCCTAAACTTGATTCTCTCACTCTCTCTATAACACACACACACACACACACACACACACACACACACACACACACACACACATCTCTCCCTTCATCTCTTATACACTTGATGCTCTCACTCTCTCTATAACACACACACACACACACACACACACACACACACACACACACACACACATCTCTCCCTTCATCTCTTATACACTTAATGCTCTCACTCTCTCTCTATAACACACACACACACACATACACACTGGTGGCAAGGTCAGCTGAGGGTGGTTGGTGAGGTGTCGTCAGGTTCAGTATAATTAGCTCATGAATGAAAGGTTGTGGTGGATGATAATTATTTAGTCACTGTCTCTATTGCCTTAAGATAGATAGATAGATGGATGGATAGATGGATAGATAGATGGATAAGTGGATGGATAGATAGATAGATGGATGGATAGATAGATGGATGGATGGATAGATTGATAGATGTTATAGTTTGTAAGAATCAGTTGCCCACCAATTAACTGTAAAAAATATATCTCCTCTTAATACGATAGATAGATAGATGGATAGATAGATGTTATAGTTTGGAGGAATCAGTTGCCCACCAATTTACTGTAAAAAAATATATCTCCTCTTAATACGATTTTGGTAATATCCCCTTCTCGTGTGAGGGACTTACTTACTTTTGTCTCCCCCTTATGAGTGAAGGGAATAAATGAAATAATCTCTTGGGTGGTTGTCGAGTCATGATTTGGGGGACCAGAGTTTTTTTTTTTTTTATGACAATTTGAAGGGTGTTGTTTCAGTTTAAGGGGAGATTATATTGTTGGTGAATTGGAAGGTCTCTGATTCCTCCAAACTATGCCACGAAACAGATCCCCTTTGAGTACAATTATTGAGGGCGTCTGTTTTCTGGTATATTTAGGAGGAATCAGTAGCATTTCAATTTATCAGAACGAGAATCTCCCCTTAATTAAACTGACAACCTTGTCGAGACTATACAGGGTAGGGAAATATTTTGATGGTGAGAGGAGTGTAGTGTAACGTATAGTCTCTTAGTTTGTATACCTTTATTGATGAAATTACTGTAGATACCGGTAGTTTTGTTTATTTAATTCTAGACGAGTAATATAGTGGTTGTGTGCAGCGAGTTCCTACCTAATGTATGTACGATGGTATTAGTAAATTTGTCTCGAATAAAACCAAGCAACTTTTATACTCATAGTTGCAAGCCCTTCCTAATGTATATCGTTAGAACACCTCCTTCACTGAAAAACATTGGGTGAGGTTTGGCTGAGGTGATGAAGGCTTTACTTAGACCTACTCTACACCTATAGATTCAAGATTACTGTTCTCTGTTAGGTGGAGGCTGTTATGGTTTATCTCCGGTGTGTGTGTGTGTGTGTGTGTGTGTCAATAAGGGGTTTATCTCGTGTGTGTGTGTGTCAATAAGGGGTTTACCTCGTGTGTGTGTGTGTCAATAAGGGGTTTATCTCGTGTGTGTGTGTGTCAATAAGGGGTTGATCTCGTGTGTGTGTGTGTGTCAATAAGGGGTTTACCTCGTGTGTGTGTGTGTGTCAATAAGGGGTTTATCTCGTGTGTGTGTGTGTGTGTGTGTGTGTGTGTGTCAATAAGGGGGTTATCTCGTGTGTGTGTGTGTGGCAATAAGTGCAATGACGTGGCTGTAGCTCATGGCTGGAGTGTTAGAGAAGGAGTGAAGGAAAAGATGCTGGAGAGGCGGCAACAGCGCTTCGATCCGACCTTGGGAGAGCACAAACTTGAGGCTCGGGGCGCTCTTTGTGTATGTGCCCTCTATACCTCCCTCCCTGCCTGCCTGCCTCCCTGCCTCACTCCCTGCCTCTTACTGCATGACCACCAGACACTTGCCTTGCCTTGCTGCCCGTCCTGCCTCACCTCACACTACACCTCACTACACTACACTACCACACCAGACCACACACAACACCCCTCATCTTGTCTCCACATCACACCTTTCTCACCTCACTCCTCATCTTCCCCTTGCTGCCCGTCCTGCCTCACCTCACACCACACCACACCACACTACACCTCACACCACACCTGCTGCAGTTACCACACCCCTCATCTTGTCTCCACATTACACCTTTCTCACCTCACTCCTCATCTTCCTCACCTTAACTCACACTCTTTAGTCAACACATCCCTCACCGCACCCCACCCCTCATAACACATCCCTCACTGCACATGTCAACTTAAACTCACACTCTACATAATTATCAGCAATCATACACACACACACACACACACACACCCTTCACCTCACCTTACCCCACCACACTCTTCATATCAGCAATCATACACACACACCCACCCACCCTTCACCTCACCTTACCCCACCACACTCTACATATCAGCAATCATACACACACACCCACCCACCCTTCACCTCACCTTACCCCACCACACTCTACATATCAGCAATCATACACACACACACACACACACACCCTTCACTTCACCTTATCCCACCACACTCTACATATCATCAATCACACACACACACACACACACACACACACACACACACACACACACACACACACACACACACCCTTCACTTCACCTTACCCCACCACACTCTACATATCATCAATCATACACACACACACACACACACACCCTTCACCTCACCTTACCCCACCACACTCTACATATCATCAATCTCACACACACACACACACACACACACACACACACACACCCTTCACCTCACCTTACCCCACCACACTCTACATATCAACACTCATACACACACACACACACCCTTCACCTCACCTTACCCCACCACACTCTTCATATCAACACTCATACACACACACACCCTTCACCTCACCTTACCCCACCACACTCTTCATATCAAACTCAACCCTTCACGTGGGAAAACATTGTTGTGGCCTGATTAAGATAGATTATTATTATATATTATTAAGGGGTTGGTCTACTTTTGGTGCATAAGAGCGTCTCCTAAAATATCCCCCCAGGAAACAGGACCAGATTAACAAAAATAATGGTGGCCTGTTGCTTGGAATAGTTAGGAGGAATCTTTTTGGCTCCAGATTTACGTAACAACACTGAACTTCCCCCCCTTAAGGATTCATGGTGTTTAAGTTAGGTATATATATATATTTTATGTTACGTTAGGATGGATACTGTAATATTAATTTTATTGACAAATTGTATGCTAATGAGTATTTCAAATGTATCAGGAAGCAGAAACACTCTTATTTTTTATTTTTTCCTGTTGAGTGATATGTGTGTGTGTGTGTCTGTATGTGTGTGTATGTATGTCTGTGTGTGTGTATGTGTGTCTGTATGTCTGTCTGTCTGTGAGTGTGTGTCTGTCTGCCTGTCTGCCTGTGTGTGTATGTGTGTCTGTATGTATGTCTGTCTGCCTGTGTGTGTGTATGTGTGTCTGTATGTATGTCTGTCTGCCTGTGTGTGTGTGTGTGTGTGTCTGTCTGTCTGTGTGTGTGTGTAAAAAAAAACTTATACATTATATAGAGAACCAATCATTTAACGTTCAACCAACCAGCTATAAACTAATATGAGAATCTGTTTCCGTAGTTCCGGGAAGCGTCTGAAAATAAGATAATTGATACTTTACCTTAATGACGTCCGTAGTTGATAAAAAATATAAAAAAGAGTTCAAGGTGAGAGTTGTATGTTTGTAGTGTAAGGACGTAAGAGAGGAAGGAAGGTAGAGCGAGGACGTGTGTGGCTGATGGGTTGGTCAAGGAGAATAATGGCTACAACACTTGGAGGGATAGATGGGAGGGAAGGCAGGATATATTAAAAAGGTGGTAGTGACAGATAGGAGGGACTGCAGTGTGTGTGTGTGTGTGTGTGTGTGTGTGTGTGTGTGTATTAAAAAGGTGGTGACAGATAGGAGGGACTGTAGTGTGTGTGTGTGTGTGTGTGTTAAAAAGGTGGTGACAGATAGGAGGGACTGCAGTGTGTGAGTGAGTGTGTGTGTTAAAAAGGTGGTGGGGACAGATAGGAGGGACTGCAGTGTGTGTGTGTGTGTTAAAAAGGTGGTGACAGATTGGAGGGACTGCAGTGTGTGTGTTTGTGTGTGTTAAAAAGGTGGTGACAGATAGGAGGGACTGCAGTGTGTGTGTGTTAAAAAGGTGGTGACACAGGAGGGACTGCAGTGTGTGTGTGTGTATGCCAGACCACCTCTTCTTACTGTGTGTGTGTGTGTGTGTGTGTGTGTGTGTGTGTGTGTGTGTGTGTGTGTGTGTGTTGCAGCAACCTACCATGACGTCAGTGTGTAGGCCAGACC
Source organism: Petrolisthes cinctipes (assembly GCA_033782935.1). Taxonomy (NCBI): domain Eukaryota; kingdom Metazoa; phylum Arthropoda; class Malacostraca; order Decapoda; family Porcellanidae; genus Petrolisthes; species Petrolisthes cinctipes. Next base: position 29,833 of record JAWQEG010004057.1, on the reverse strand, counting down.
ACCTCTTCTTCCACCATGTGTGTGTGTGTCGCTCCATAGGGTGTGTGTGTGTGTGTGTGTGTGTGTGTGGCAGTAGTGGCCTTGAGTAATGAGTTCAGTCAGTGTGTAGTAGTGTAGGGTTCAGTGTGTGTGTGTGTGTGTGTGTGTGTGTGTGTGTGTGTGTGTAGAGTCTATGGCTGCTTCCCTCACCACCACCACCACCATCACTAGGCTACTCCACTGTTTGCCCTGATATAATATTCCCACACTACTTACTCCATGCCCCAGCCTGCCTCTTTTAATTAATCCCTTCATCACACACACTCTCCCTCTCTTCTTACTTGTCTTCTCATCCTACTTTCTTTCATCACCTTGCCGTAACTTGTTAATATTTTTACATTCGTGTTTGTTGTGGAAGAGAGTGGTGAAACATTTGTGTGTGTAAATACATGGTCACGTATTTATGACCTCTAGTGTACAGTACAGGTATATCCAACCAATCCACAATATTCCCAGCGTAGAGAGAGAGAGAGAGAGAGAGAGAGAGAGAGAGAGGGGGGGGGGGATAGGAGAGGAAAGTAGGACACAGACATTTATAATCCACTATTTTGAAGAGAGAAGGTTTGGGTCATATAGTGTTGGATTTATAGGTGAGGGTGAGAAATGGGATGTGGTGTGGTGGTGGTGTGGGTGGTTTGGGGAGTTCTTACTTATTATACCCTCGTCGTTCTACCTCATCAACGCAATATTGGTTGGCTGGGTTGCTTAGTGGGTGGGTTGGTTATACGCAAATTCCCCAACAACGCAGCAACTATTTTTAATGAATATATGTACAGCCATGGTTGAAAGTCTATGAGCATGGTGTGTGTGGTACAAAGTCACAACAAGATAAAAAGTTGCCACACACGAAATGTTAGTAATGTTATTTGGGCACTTTTTTTTTTTTTTTCGTTTTCTTAGAATTCCAAGAGATATCTATACTCACCTCTGCTCATGGACTTTTCAGCCAGTGTGATTATCCCAAGTCTTCCCATTATCCTTTCCCAGAGTCGACACATGTTTAACTAAGAGGAGAACATCTTTTTTTTTTTTGGTGAATTAAAGAGCTTTTGATTCCTCCAAACTCTACCAGGAAACAAATCACAGCAATATTACTAATAGGGATGTGTTGTGTTGCTTGGATATAGTTTGGTGGAATCAGTAGCCCACCACCGATTTACCCCAAAATGAACTTTATATTTACTGTTAGTTTGACTGTAGATTCCCGTTAATATCTCAGCAACAAATAGTTTTACACATTCCTCAGTGTTTATTTTCTTAGTTTGATCATAAAGTTGTCAATTTAATGAAGCTGAGGTGAAAAATGAATGTGGATGATGGCCGTGGAAATAATGTAGGAGGAAGGAGAGGTAGTGATAGAGGAGAGAGGAAAGGAGAGTTGAGTGTTAATTAATATGATATTCAGGGCATGGGATTCACTTGGGAAATGCGAACAAGGTGATGGAAATAAAAGAGAGAGAGAGAGAGAGAGAGAGAGAGAGAGAAAGAGAGAGAGAGAGAGAGAGAGCTAGGTTAGGTTAAGGTAGAAAAGAAAATTGGTGTTGGTGGTCCACAAATAGATTGAGTTTGGCAGTGTGAAGTGGTGAGGCAGCGTCACTTGTTACCGTAAATATAGCAAGAGTTTGTGTTGACACGGACGTTCACCCTCCAATATATACACACACACACTCGTGATACATAATTTCTGACCAGAGTGTGAGGAGCAGAAAGCTTCGAATCGCCTGGTATTGTTCATTTCCCCACCCAGTACACCTATAGAGGCTGAGTTCGAATGCAGGGTATGTGTGTGTGTGTGTGTGGTGCCTGTCGTTCGTCTCTGGTCAGGGATTACGTATCACGAGTGTACATACATACATACATACATATCCTCCTCACTGCTGTAGGGAGTGAAGAGAATAGGTAAGTAGTAAGGTATAGGTAGCAGCTTTTGTGGGGAGGGGGGGGGGTAATTTGGCACGCATTGGTGGGAGAAATATCACGCAGGTACAACAGGTAAGTACAGTCGGCCTCAGAATTTCGTCAACACCACTGTGATGTCAAGGCTTCGTAGCAACTAGAAGATTTAGTACCGTACAGTCACGAGCACTAATAAGTATCCATGTGTGCTTCGAATACCTAGAGACAGTAATTATAATGCACAACAATAAGATCTCCTTTGGAATTATAAAGTTAGTTCATGGGTGAATTATTAGACTGACTGTTCAAAGCTTCAAACCAAAACTGTATACTTATTAGTGCTCGTGACTGTACATTAATTCTCTAAATACCAGACTTTTCTAGTAATATTATTTGACTAATACTTGAATCAGTCAGAAGAACAATGCCTTCAGTATGTGCAGAATAAAGATCACTAACCTTTTCTTTTCCTCCTTTTTGCAGGTAAGTGGATGTGTCGCACTTGGATGTGGCTGAAGGTTGGTGATGCCAGGTAACCAACTCAATTCACTGTTCTTCATCTCATTCGTACTTATGTGTGTTGCTGTATTTATAATTGTTTATCATTGTGTGTGTGTGTGTGTGTGTGCCTGAGTGGGTGTGCCTGTGTGTGTGTGTGTGTGTGTGTGTGGTTGCACCCTAGCTCTACCTCTTATAAAGTATTCTCAGGTCCCCTCCTCCCTCCTTGGATCCCCCCACCCTGCCCGCCTCAATTCACTCTCCATCTCTCACTCTCTCTACCTCGTCTCATGGCTACGACCCATCCCATTCCCTTCCTTACTATACACCCTAATAATTAATCCTCTACACCTGCCTCACCTCCTGTCACTGTTTGTTCCCTCGTCCCACTGTCCCTGTCCCTCCTCCTGTTACTGTTCCCCCGTCCGTCCCTCTGTCCCTGTCCCTCCTGTCACTGTTTGTTCCCTCGTCCCACTGTCCCTGTCCCTCCTGCTACTATTCCCCCGTCCGTCCCTCTGTCCCTGTCCCTCCTTCTGTTACTGTGTGTTACCTCGTCCCACTGTTACTGTTCCCCCGTCTGTCCCTCTGTCCCTGTCCCTCCTCCTGCTACTGTTTGTTCCCTCGTCCCTCTGTCCCTGTCCCTCCTCCTGTCACTGTTTGTTCCCTCGTCCCACTGTCCCTGTCTCTCCTCCTGTCACTGTTCCCCCGTCCCACACCACCCCATCCTGCCCCTTTCCCTATCCCATCCCACTCCACTCTGCACCTTCCCTTTCCCTATCCCATTCCCTCTGTAAATGTTCCCCCGTCCCATGCACCCCATCCTTATGCCCCTCACTCTCTCGTCCTTGGTGTCTCCCTCCCCCCCTTGTCCCTGCATTTATCCTCTCACCCACAGCAACCCTCCCCCCCCCACCCCAGTCTTCATGCATTAATCCTCTCCCCCCTCCCCCACCAACCTTTTCTTCTCCCCTACCTACCCACCAACCCTGTCTCCCTATTGTACTCATGTCTTTCCTTATTGTGTCTCCCTGTCCTTGCCTATCTCCACACTCTCTCTCTCTCTCTCTCTCTCTCTCTCTCTCTCTCTCTCTCTCTCTCTCTCTCTCTCTGCCTGCCTGCCATTCCTCATCATATAATGTCTCCCATTCTTAGAAACGACCCCATATTATCAAGTATAGAAAAGGACTCGCCTCTGCAAACCACATCACCTCATTTTTATGTTCGATGAGAGCACTAATAAGTATAGAGTTTTGGTTGAAGCTTCGAACCGTCCAAATCACCAACGAAGTAATTCCAATGGAGATCTTATTGTGCATTTATTTACTGTCTCTAGGTATTCGAAGCACACTTGTATACTTATTAGTGATCGTGAGTGTACTTGTGTCTATTGGGCCTGTTATATATATTATGTGTCCGCAACTGTACACTCGTGATACATAATTTCTGACCAGAGTGTGAGGAGCAGAAAGCTTCGAATCGCCTGGTAATAATTGCTCATTTCCCCACCCAGTACACCTATAGAGGCTGAGTTCGAATGCAGGGTATGTGTGTGTGGTGCCTGCGTTGATGGTCTCTGGTCAGGAATTACGTATCACGAGTGTACAACCACAATCAAATATCCACCAACACCTTCTTTCCATCGTGCATATAAATCAGTATCATATCGAAATATAATTATACAACACCTTACATTAACTCTCAACTCCCTCAATTATTATTATTATTATTATTATGAGGAGCTGCAAAATCATACACGTGTTGTTCTTTATTACCAAGATATTTACTACGATGGAAGGAAAGAGTTGGTGGATGTTTGATTGTGGCTGTACTTCCTCTATCTCCATATGGGCCTCTCCCTCCTCACTCCCCCCATGCCTCTCCCTCCTCACTCCCCCCATGCCTCTCCCTCCTCACTCCCCCCATGCCTCTCCCTCCTCACTCCCCCCATGCCTCTCCCTCCTCACTCCCCCATGCCTCTCCCTCCACACTCCCTCATGCCTCTCCCTCCTCACTCCCCCATGCCTCTCCCTCCTCACCCCCCCATGCCTCTCCCTCCTCACTCCCCCATGCCTCTCCTCCCTCACTCCCCCATGCCTCTCCCTCCACACTCTCCCATGCCTCTCCCTCCTCACTCCCCCATGCCTCTCCCCATCCCCTACATATGCCTCTTCCTTCCTTCCTCATCTGCATGGTTTTGTCCCCCTTCCCTTCCTTCATGCCTCTCCCCATCCCCTACATATGCCTCTCCCTCCTCACTCCTCCATGCCTCTCCCCATCCCCTACATATGCCACTTCCTTCCTTCCTTCCTCTGCATGGTCTTGTCCCCCTTCCCTTCCCTCACCTCTCCTTCATCACTTCATCGTTTCATCATCTCTGCTACACTCAACGTTGCTCCCCTTGCAGCTTGTTCCACCCGCCACCGTCTTCCCCCTGTCTCACCCTTGCCCCCCCCCCACCCTGCCTCACCTCTCACCTCCCCGCCCCCCCACCCCCCCACTACCCACCAGCTGCCACCACAATAATTTCCTCTGTCGGGCTGCTTCCTTCCTCCTCCTCCCCTCCTCTCTCTCTCTCTCTCTCTCTCTCTCTCTCTCTCTCTCGTTTACTCCTTTCTTCACTTATTACTCCACTCTTCCTTCCCTCCCTCCCTTATTCCCTTCATGCACTTCTCTCCAGCTTCTTACTTTCTTTTCTCTTTCCTCCTCCAATTTTTCACTTCATCCTTCTACCATCATTCCCTCTCCTCCTCTCCCGGCCCCTCCCTCTCTTCTTTCATTTCCTACTTCTCCTTCCATCATCATTCCCTCTCCTCTTCCTCTCCCGGTCCCTCTCTCTCTTCTTCCCCTTCCTACTTCTCCTTCCATCATCACTCCCTCTCCTCTTCCTCTCCCAGTCCCTCCTTTCTCTTCTTCCCTTCCTACTTCTCCTTCCATCATCACTACCTCTCCTCTTCCTCTCCCAGTCCCTCCTTTATCTTCTCCCCTTCCTACTTCTCTCTCCACAATCACTCCCTCTCCTCTTCCTCTCCCAGTCCCTCCTTTCTCTTCTTCCCTTCCTACTTCTCCTTCCACCATTACTGCCTCCCTCTCCTTCCTCTTCCTCTCCCTGTCAGTCCCTCCCTTCTCTTCATGTCTCCCTGCCTCCCTCCCTCAGTCCCTCCTTACCTTTACCTGGCTTTCATCTCTTATGTCCCTGCTCAATATACTCGCATTTTTCTTTCCCTTTCTCCTCTCAGTTATCATGATCCTTCTCTCTATTCCTTCCTCAGCTGTCCTCTCTACACTGCATGCAATTATCCTGTCCTTCCCTCTTCTTTTTCTCTTCTCTTTCTCTTCTTTTTCTCTTCTCTTCCCTCCTCTCTTTTTCTCTTCTCTTCTCTCTCTTTTTCTCTTCTCTTCAATCTTTTACTCTCCTATCTTGATGGAGTATAAAAATAATTGGAGATAAACGAGTCCTTCAAATATTGCCACGAAACCCACACACACACACACACACACACACACACACACACACACACACACACACACACACACACCTATATGGAAGGAGCCACCGTGTTTGTTTCGTGGCATAGTCAGGAGGAATCAGAAGCCTGGATCCAATTAATTCCCATACACGATCACAGGGTTTCCTTATTAATCCCGACTTTCCCACTCCTCTTTATTTACTTCTTCCCACTCCTTAATTAATCCTCTCTTCCCCACTCCTACCTCTGGCACCTTAATCCGTCGCCCCCCTCTCTTTCTCTCCCCCCCCCCTCTCCCTTCTCTCCCCCCCCCCTCTCCCTTCTCTCCCCCCCCCTCTCCCTTCTCTCCCCCCCTCTCCCTTCTCTCCCCCCCCTCTCCCTCCTTTCACCCCCTCCCTCTCCCCCCCCCCTCTCCCTCCTTTCACCCCCTCCCTCTCCCCCCCCTCTCCCTCCTTTCACCCCCTCCCTCTCCCTCCTTTCACCCCCTCCCTCTCCCCCCCCTCTCCCTCCTTTCACCCCCTCCCTCTCCCCCCCCCTCTCCCTCCTTTCACCCCCTCCCTCTCACCCCCCTCTTCCTCCACTCACCCCCCTCTTCCTCCACTCACCCCCCTCTTCCTCCACTCACCCCCCTCTTCCTCCACTCACCCCCCTCTTCCTCGTCTCCCCCCCTCTTCCTCGTCTCCCCCCCTCTTCCTCGTCTCCCCCCCTCTTCCTCGTCTCCCCCCCCTCTTCCTCCTCTCCCCCCCCCTCTCCCTCCTCTCCCTCCTCTCCCCCCCCCTCTCCCTCCTCTCCCTCCTCTCCCCCCCCTTTCCTTCCTTTTTTTTTGTTTGTTTCTTGTGCCCTTCCTTATTCCCTCGTTTCTTCTTTCTCTTCTCCTTTTCTCTCCTTTCTTTTTTCTCTTCTCCTTTTCTCTCCTTTCTTTTTTCTCTTCTCCTTTTCTCTCCTTTCTTCTTTCTCTTCTCCTTTTCTCTCCTTTCTTCTTTCTCTTCTCCTTTTCTCTCCTTTCTTCTTTCTCTTCTCCTTTTCTCTCCTTTCTTCTTTCTCTTCTTTTCCCTCCTTTCTTCTTTAGCTTCTCCTTTTCTCTCCTGTTCCTGTCTTCTTTTCCTTTTTCCTGTCCATCTCATCTCTTCTCTCCCTCCTTCCATCTCTCCCTCCCTCCTTCCTGCCTTCCTTCTCTCCTTCCCTCACTCACTCTCTCTCTCCCTCCCTCCTTCCTTCTCTGCCTCCTCTCATCTCTGCCTCCTATTATCCTTCCTTCCTTCCTTCTCTCCCTCCCTCCCTCCCTCCCTCCTGGTGTTATTTTCAACCGCCAACTTCGGGTACGGTACCATCACCTGCTTCCCCCTCCCCCCCTCCCCCCTCCTTCTTCCCTCCCCTCCACTCCTCTCCTCTCCCTTTCTCACCTTCCTTCCTTCCTCCCAACCTTACCCTCCTTCCTTCCTTCCTTCCTTACTCCCAACCTTACCCTCCTTCCTTCCTTCCTTACTCCCAACCTTACCCTCCTTCCTTCCTTCCTTACTCCCAACCTTACCCTCCTTCCTTCCTTCCTTACTCCCAACCTTACCCTCCTTCCTTCCTCCCAACCTTACCCTCCTTCCTTCCTTCCAACCTTACCCTCCTTCCTTCCTTCCTTCCTCCCAAACTTACCCTCCTTCCTTCCTTCCTTCCTCCCAAACTTACCCTCCTTCCTTCCTTCCTCCTCCCAACCTTACCCTCCTTCCTTCCTTCCTTCCTTCCTTAAGTTAGGGAAGGCAATTGATGAGAGCGGGCAACTAAACAGGAGGGAGGGAGGAGGAGGAGGGAAGAGGAAGAAATGGAGAGAGTGGGAGAGGAAGTGGAAGAGAGTCGAGAATAACCAGACCAACAAGAAGACTCTCCTCTCCCTTCCTCTCCCTCTCACACTCTCTTCCCCTCAGCCTCCCTCACCCTCTCCCTCCCAGCATCCCTCTCTCACACACTCTCCCTCACACTCTCTTCCCCTCAGCCTCCCTCCCTCTCCCTCCCAGCATCCCTCTCACACACTCTCCCCTCTTCCTCCATCCCTCTCTCACACTCTCTCCCTCCCCCTCTCTCCCCTCTTCCACCCTCCCTCTCCCTCCCAGCATCCCTCTCTCCCTCCCAGCATCCCTCTCTCCCTCTCTCACACTCCCTCCCCTCTCCCTTGTGCCACTACAGACGAAATAGAATGAGTAAGACATAAGGAAAAGAAAGAAACACACCAGGAACGATAATAATAATGAAAGGAAATAATTAGAATGAATTACTATATATTGAAAGTTAATTAAAGGGGTAGTAAGGACACTGTTGGTATTTTTTCTGGAGCAACTGATTCCTCCAAACTATTCCTTCAAGCAACAGGACACCATTATATTTTTTGTCAACCTGGTCCTGTTTTTTGGCATGCTATGGAGGAATCAAGGCACTCCAATGTACAGTCATGGTCAAAAGTCCTGCAACCTGGTGAATAAAAGCGAACCATTTGAGTGAATCTTATGAACCGATATTGCAGAGACCAACAGCTAGAGTTTCGGATCATTTTTCGAAGCCATCTGATTGGAAGGTGTTGCAGGATTATTGACCATGACTGTACATATCAAATAGTAAGTACCAATAAGAAGGAATATTAGGTAGGAAATTGGAAGGCTACTGATTCCTCCCAAAACTATGCCTGGAAAACAAACAAACAGACACCCTCAATGGTACAAATAAGGGATCTGTTTCGTGGCATAGTTTGGAGGAATCAAGACACCTTCCAATTCACCAATAAGGGAATCTCACCGTAGGCAAAGGTAGATGTTTCTATTGAATATGAAAAATCTTACACGAGTTAAATTATGTTCCCATCTTGTGTCAGTCAATATTTCACACATGCACCACGGTTCGACTCCCAATCAAATGGTTAGTCGACATTGGTTGTGTTTTCCGATATTTGCATGAGGTGTCTGGGAGTGCCTGTGTGTGTGTCTGGGAGTGCCTGTGTGTGTGTCTGGGAGTGCCTGTGTGTGTCAGAGTGCCTGTGTGTCTGGGAGTGCCTGTGTGTCAGAATGTGCGTTTGTCAGAGTGCCTGTGTGTCTGGCTGGGAGTGTCTGTGTGTGTGGGAGTGCCTGTGTGTCTGGGAGTGCCTGTGTGTCTGGGAGTGCCTGTGTGTGTCTGGGAGTGCCTGTGTGTGTCAGAGTGCCTGTGTGTGTCAGAGTGCCTGTGTGTGTCTGAGAGTGCCTGTGTGTGTCTGGGAGTGCCTGTGTGTGTCTGGGAGTGCCTGTGTGTCTGACTGAGAGTGCCTGTGTGTCTGGCTGGGAGTGCCTGTGTGTCTGAGAGTGCCTGTGTGTGTCTGGGAGTGCCTGTGTGTCTGAGAGTGCCTGTGTGTGTCTGGGAGTGCCTTATTGCTATTTTACCATATGGAGTCGTTGGTGTGTGTGTGTGTGTAGAAGTACTTTATTGCTATTATACTCGGTGGAGTTGTTGTTGTTGGTGTGTGTGTATATGTGTGTGCCAGGTTGGGGTGCCAGACTGGGCAGCGGCGGGCGGGTGACTCAGGAGTGCCAAATATACCCTGGCCAGGCATGAATGGTACCCCCTGGTCCCCCCATGACTACCCCCTCTCCCCCCCCCCTGGCCACAACAAATTTGTAGGAAAAAGAGAGGGAAAGAAATAACGAGAAAGAGAGAGAGACAGACAGACAGACAGAGACATATAGAGACAGTATAAAGTACCGCTGAGAATTGGTAAACAGTGTCGGGATCAGTACGGATTTTGTGATAAATAAACTGTGTACTTCCTTCCGTTCTAACTCATCCCTCACCTTTATTATTCACTTCCCAACTCTTAACTACCTTATCTATACTTATTCTCCATGTCTCTATCTCCACTCTTCTCTTCCTTCCCCTATACAACTACAACTACCTTACCTGTCCATGAGTTTTTTCTCCTTTCCCCCTCGTCACTAACTCTACCCACATGTTCTTACTACCACCACTCCAACTTCACCACTCTGTTCTTCCTCCCCCTTTCAACTGTTCCTTACCTACCCATGCATCTTATATCCTTTCCTCCCATCTCCATCCTGTTCTTCCTCCTCCCCCTTCAACTGTTCCCTATCTTCCCATGCATCTTCCTCTCCTTTCAACTGTTCTCTTTCTTCCCATGCATCTTCCTCTCCTTTCAACTGTTCTCTTTCTTCCCATGCATCTTCCTCTCCTTTCAACTGTTCTCTTTCTTCCCATGCATCTTCCTCCTTTCCTCCATTTCCTCCCTGTTCTTCCTCCCCCTTTTATCAACTGTTCCCTATCTACCCATACATCTTTCTCCTTTCACCCTGTCTCGAATTCTAACCTGCTTCACCACTCTGCTCTTCCTCCCCCCTTTTAACTGTTCCCTATATACCTATGCATCTTCCTCCTTTCCTCCCTGTTCTTCCTCCCCCCTTTCAACTGTTCCCTATCTACCCATGCATCTTCCTCTTTTCCTCCCTATTCTTCCTCCCCCCTTTCAACTGTTTCCTATCTACCCATGCATCTTCCTGCCGTCTCCATCTCCACTCTATAGACTCTTGCTCCTCCCCTGTCACCCTCCTCCCAGCTGTACTATAAATACATGTACTGGTGGTGTTGTGTCTGCTTGTGATGCCTCGAGCACTTCTTCCTGTCTGGCTGACTGGCTGGCTGGCTGGCTACTTGGTTGGTTGGTTAGTAGCAGTCGCACCTACACACACTATATACGGTACATTTTCTATCTACCGGTGATGAACAATATCTTAACTCCTTGTAATAGTGATAGTACAATTTGTTATCTTTGTCTGTCTGTCTTTTCCCCGTTACTGCCATTGCTTTCGCCTTTGTAGAATATAATAAGTATATATAGTGTATGTGAAGTTAGTCATGAAACAGGTTCATACTGTATAGATAGCTCTACTAAACACTAGGTACCGGTAATAGAAATAAATACTTTAAATCAATGTATAATACAGAACGCAATAGTTGAACTTTGGGAATAATAAAATCTCTCCTGACTACTTGTAAGGGGTTCGACAATAATTGATTACGTTACGTATTGTGTCATGATCCTGGGAAGAAAGAATGGCTATTCATTTTAACTTTCGGGTAGTTGTGTTGTGTTGCTGACATAATGAGGATGAGATTACAGGTTGGGATGGGAAAAAAAGTCTCATCACCACCAACACAAAAGAAAAAAAAAAAAATGAAAAAAATAATAGATGAAATAGACCACCTCCAGAAAACTAGTAGGTAATTAATGGTTAACAAAAAATTATTCATTAAACAACTATTACCTATGTTAGTAATATATTCTACCTACCAACCAACCAACCAATAAACAACCGACCATAGCCAACCAGTCAGCTTACCTACCTGCTTTACTCACCTCGTAATTCATTGACTACAGTATCGTCGGGTATCGATTTCTTGTGAGATTACATTCGCTTCCTCTTGGTATATTCACCCTCTTCCTCTCTTTTTCATTCCTTTTTCCATCTCTCTTTTTTTTCCATTTCATTATATGTGTATGATTCTAGTGTGTCAGTTTGTTAGTTATGTATATATATTATTATGATAGTCAATGTATACTGTATATTATGTATTTATTATATTATTTTGTACTTATGTATGTATGTATGTATGGTATTTATTATATATATGTATATATCGTATGTATTTATTATGATAGTCAAGTGTACCATATAATAATAATAATGTGTGTACTGTATGTATGTATGTAAGTGTGTATGTATGTATTTATTATGATAGTCAAGTGTACCATATATAATAATAATAATGTGTGTACTGTATGTATGTATGTATGTATGTAGTTATGAAGTTGGTGTGTTGCGTGCCTTGTTGATATTTCGTGTTACTCTGTGTTTGATTGCAATTATAAATAAGGTATATTTTTTATACAGTAGTGCGTGTTAAGTATTGTGCTCCAAGTTGATGATGTAGTGTTAGTGTTTGTGTAGGTAGTGTACGTACGAGTGCCAAGTGTGTGTGTGTGTGTGTGTGTGTGTTCAGAAAGGTTTACTTGGTGTGTGTGTATGTGTGTGTGTTCAGAAAGGTTTACTTGGTGTGTGTGTGTGTTTATTTTCTCTATATCTTGGTGTGTGTGTGTGTGTTGTTTTTTTCTATATCGTGGTGTGTGTGTGTTTATTTTCTCTGTATCGTGGTGTGTGTGAGTTTATTTTTTCTATATCGTGGTGTGTGTGTGTGTGTATATATTTTCTATATCGTGGTGTGTGTGTGTGTGTGTATATTTTTTCGGTATCATGGTGTATGTGTTTGTGTGTGTACTAAAATGTGTACCTGTGTGTATATATGTGTGTGTGTACTGAAATGTTACCTGTGTGTATATATGTGTGTGTGTACTAAAATTTTTACCTGTGTGTATACTAAAATGTGTACCTGTGTGTATGTGTGTGTGTATATACTAAAAGTTTACCTGTGTATATATGTGTGTGTATACTGAAATATTTACCTGTGTTGTGTTGTGTTATGGAGTGTATGTTGTGGTTGACTTACTATACTAATACTGTATGTTGTGGTTGAGTATGATGTGTGTGTGACGTTGTGTGTGTCTGCCTGTACCTTTACGACCAGAGCCAAGTCTTTGTGTGTGTGTGTGTGTGTGTGTGTGTGTGTGTGTGTGTGTGTGTGTGTGTGTTAAAATGTTTACAGGTGTGTGTGTGTGTGTGTTGTACTGTATACGTGAGTGTGTGTGTTAGAATGTTTACTCGTGTGTGTGTGTGTGTGTGTTACAATGTTTACGTGTGTGTGTGTGTGTGTACTAAAATATTTACCAGTACGTGTGTGTGTCTGTGTGTGTCTGTGTGTGTGTGTGTGTGTGTGTGTGTGTGTGTGTTTGTGTGTGTGTGTGTGTGTGTGTGTGTGTGTGTGTGTGTGTGTGTGTGTGTGTGTGTGCTTGCGTGCGTAGATGAGGGTGCGTGCGTAAATGTGTGTGTGTGTAAATATGTTTTGTGCCCAGTCGCTGGTGCTTTTTCAGTGACTCCTTGCCAAGATACACTGTTTTATTTATGTGGATTTGAGTGTGTAATTTGATTCTGTGTATGTTTAAGTCGTGGACCAAAACACACACACACACACACACACACACACACACACACACACACACACACACACACACACACACACACACACACAGAACGATATAGAAAAAATAAACACACATACACACACACACAACGATGTAGAACACACACACACACACACACACACACACACACACACACACACACACACACACACACACACACACACACAGAACGATATAGAAAAAATAAACACACACATACACACACACACAACGATGTAGAACACACACACACACACACACACACACACACACACACACACACACACACACACAGAACGATATAGAAAAAATAAACACACACATACACACACACACAACGATGTAGAACACACACACACACAACGATGTAGAACACACACACACACACACACACACATATTATCCTGGTATATGTAAAGTGTGTATATATAAATGAGTATTGTAGCTACACGTATTTGTTGAAGAAATTAAACGTCATTATTGCTTGGTTTAGAAATCAATTGAGGTTTGTAAATACATCAGAGCTTCGTATTGAACTGTACTGGTGAGGCCACATGTTCGAGTCAGTGATTGTGTGTGTGTGTGTGTGTGTGTTTATTTTTTCTATATCGTTGTGTGTGTGTGTTTTTTTTCTATATCGTTGTGTGTGTGTGTGTGTGTGTGTGTTTATTTTTTCTATATCGTTGTGTGTGTGTGTTTATTTTTTCTATATCGTTGTGTGTGTGTGTGTGTGTGTGTGTGTGTGCGCGTGTGTGTGTGATTCTAGTCATCTGGTCAAGGTTAGCTAGTAAGTATCGTGTTCGCTAGACAATAATATAAACCTGTATAATAATATTTGCAATACGTTTGGGTTATTACACGTATTTTGCATTTGTTTGTTTGACTACGTATGAGAGAGAGAGAGAGAGAGAGAGAGAGAGAGAGAGAGAGAGAGAGAGAGAGAGAGAGAGAACACATGTACTTCAGGAAGGTACAAATTACCAAGAATTATGGTGTACCGCTTTAAGAGAAAGGGTACAAAGGCAGGTACAGTACAAACGGAAGATATATATACGGTACTCTGAAAAAAAAAATAATAATAATAATAATAGATAAATAAATTGTATACGTACTGTGAGGGGAAAAAAAAAATAAAAAAAACTAGGAGATAAAACCGTAGAACACTTTAACACCAACCCAGCATTCTGGTTTGACATAATGGCGGCTGTAATTCGTTCGTGGTCTTTCTTTAAATTTTGGCGCGCCTGTGTTTACCAAGTTGATCACGTGTCATAATTCTCTGTTGTTTATTTCCACCGTCGTAGTCCTCACTCCTCCTCCTTCCTCACTCGTCTTCTTCCTTCATCCACACTAACTCTACATATATCATTATTATTATTATCATCACCTACCGACCTCCTCCCTATCCTGATATCACCCACCTTCCTTCCTTCCTTCTTTCCTTCTCTCTCTCTCTTACACTCATTGCTCATCTACACATCTCCTGCCTGATTTCTCCTTCATCATTCCTTCCTTCCTTCTTTTCCCACCTCTACACCATCCACTCTTACTCCTACTCTCATCCTTCCACTCCCACCCCCACCTCTACACCTTCCACTCCTCACCAACACCTTTCACTTCTATTCACATTCCCACCCCTTCCACTCCTACTCCTACCTCTACCCCTTCCACTCCCACCTCTACCCCTTCCACTCCCACCCCCACCTCTACACCTTCCACTCCCACCCCTACCTCTACCTCTTCCCCTCTACACTTCCACCTCTCCACCAACCAACCAACCAACCAACCCCCTCTTCTCCTCATGTACACACTCGGATCATGACGTCACTAAGACACTGTGTATAGACTCATCTGTTGTTGTATAGTGACCAGACCACTGACGTATGAGTATTGCCCTATGCACTGTGATTTACCCTCACTACTGACCTTTACTCACCACACACACACACCTTACTGACGTCATCCCATTTCCCCTCGTTTGACCCCTCATTCGACCCTCTTCATTCCACCAAGACGTACTCACTTCTGCTGTTTGTCTGGTCTCCGTGCTTGACACTTTGTAAATCTATTCGTTTATTTGTAAATCTATTCGTGTACCGAGGTTGAATCGTGACATGGGAGTTGTGATTTAAATGACATGTATTGATTGATCTCTTATATTGTGTGTAATATAAAGGCCGGGACAGTTTCTAGGTGTGATTGCTTTCTAGTTGTAATACTGAAATTAGTGTGATGGTGACTCACTCAGCTGTGATTTCAATTTCAGATAAAAAAAATATTTGAAGGAAGCTACAATGCCGTGTGTCCTTTTTCATGAAACTATGGATATTGTTATTTAGTGAAAGACGTAAGAGCTGAGTTACCTGTGGTCAGCTGGGGAAGGACTGCAGTGTAAGGTGCCTCTGTCTTGTAATGACTGAGTATCATACTGACCAGTCAATATAAACATAAATTTAATAAACACTGCAATATAGTTCAGTACAGTCGTGTCAGTTAAACTATTCCAAGCAACAGACCACCATTATCTTTCTTAATCAGGTCCTGTTTCCTGGCATACTTTGGAGGAATCAAGGCACTCCAATGAACCAAAAGTATACTATGTCCTTTGGCCAACATCTCTATGCTTTTCTATACTCATGAATTTAACAAACTGTGCTACAATGCTATAATTCCGTGTCCACGTTCATTTCAGTTATAACAGACGGCACCAATTATGTATTTTCTTTTCATTTATGCGAACAGCACACTGGTTTAATCCACGTAACGAGCTTATTATGGTGGTGTCTCTTTAATCAACACAACATTAACTTGTATCATTATTCTAGTCAAGTCAGAATAACCAATAAGACATTACTAACTTCTCCTTCAGTGTTGTCAGCAGAGTTCAGTAGCGCATGACCTCTTCTGTCAAGTTCTGCCAATTTGGCGATAACATTAATTTCGTCCAGCTCTGTCATTTTAGCCAAGAAATCACTACTCCTGTCTAGTCCAGTCAGATGTAACAGCAGCAGCAGCAGCATACATACATACATAATATTACCTGTGTTAACTCAAGTGTCGTCAGGGTTACAGAAGAGGGATGTGAGTATGGGGTTGAATTGGGTTGTACACAAGAACATTTATAGTATTGATAGTGTTGACGATGGTGTGGTACTAATACGATGACACCACCATAGACACACTACAGAGCTATCGTACCGGTCCCACATCATCGTATACACCATGAATGTTCTTGCCTAAAGGCTCTTTGAAGACCAAGACTGGTACAACAGTTACATGTGGGTCACCCGGGTACCACTGCAATCAAATCAGCACAAAGTCATTTGGTAAAACCGAAGGAGAAAGTAGACGTCAGTCAGGTTTTTTTTTCATATGTGTGTCAGTTAGCCTGCCTCCTCCTCGTGGGACCCCAATGTCTGTCTGCCTCCACATCCATGCATCCTGGCTTGGGTTCGGCTGATTGGCTACCCACTCATTTTAAGCACCCTGTAATCCTGTATGAAAACTGGAGACTTCTGATTCCTCCTGACCACGCCACAAAACAAGCTCCTTCCATATAGGTGTGTGTGTTTCATGGCAATATTTGAAGGATTCATATAACTCCAATTTTCTGACTATGGTATCCACTGGGCCCTTAAGGGTATGATAGTACAATGTGTGTTGGTATATCTGGAGCAACTGATTCTTCCAAACTATTCCAAGCAACAGGACACCATTATTTCCGTACATCTGGTATTGTTTCCTGGCATACTTTGGAGGAATCAAGGCACTCCAAAATACCAAAAGTGTGTTATTATCTTCCTAACAATCCAATACTCGGTAAACACCCACGTGACTGTTATCATATCTTTTACTATGTTAGGTAATTGGTGCATCGATTTTATTCGGTCACCTCATTGAGCATTGGAAACTCTCTTGTCATCGTTCAAAGTTGAATCCGGAAAAGTCAAGCAGTCTGGAAAGCAAGACTCCAGTGATCTATATTGGTGTTGTGTGAGGTCACTTTGAAGGCACTTATAGTGATGAAATCCCAATGGTTTTTATATTATTATTATTATTATTACTACTACTACTACTACTACTACTACTACTACTACTACTACTACTACTACTACTACTACTACTACTACTACTACTACTACTACTACTACTACTACTACTACTACTACTACTACTACTACTACTGTTATTATTTTTGTTATTAAAACTAGAAACGAAAGTTGGAGGAGGCGGACCCTTTGTGGTGTGACTGTGTGTCATCATCCATCTATCTATCTCATCATTACTCATCGCGTTGTGTGTATGTTGTTTATCTTTTCCATCTGTCCATGTACTCCTATTCTCTCACAGTATTGGTAATGACATTCAGGGTTACTTATGTTCATGTGCTTCGGGTTAGTAGATGTTTATAAGATTCTAAGTATGTTAAAAGAGTTGTTTATTAAGGGGTTAGCATCCAGTTAGCTCGATAATAATAACCTATAGTCCTAAAAGGTTTTATTTATTTATTTATTTATTTATTATCATTTAACATCACCACCAACACCGTGAAGATGTCGAAGAAGGCTTACGTAAGAGTATTAATTAAGGGGGAGTATTAAGTTTTGTGTTGGTAAATCTGGAAGCAACTGAATCCTCCAAACTATTCCAAAGCAACAGAACACCATTTTTTTAAATTATTATTATTATTATTATTATTTTTTTTTTTTTTTTTTTTTTTTGCTCTTCTGGTCCTGTTTCCTAGCATTCTTTGGAGGAGGTATCAAGGCACTCCAATGTACTAAAAACGTATATATGTACCACCTTAAGGGGAGAGTATACTTTAGTGACGTTGGAGTGCCTTGATTCCGAGTCCAGAGCATGCCAGGAAACAGGACCAGATTAGCAAAAATAATGGTAGCCTGTTGTTGCTGAGAAAAGTTTTGAGGAATCATATCACCTCCAAAAAATGGCTAAACACTAATACCCTTCCCTTAATTGATTGATTATATCCTGTTATTGAACTAAACGGTATTGGTGAACAGATTGTGGTGAGAATCTGTTCAGTGTGACCCTCCCCACTCACTCTCCCCACTCACTCACTCACTGTTCATCTCTCCCCACTCACTCACTCACTGTTCATCTCTCCCCACTCACTCACTCACTGTTCATCTCCCCACTCACTCACTCACTCACCGTTCATCTCTCCCCACTCACTTACTCACTCACTGTTCATCTCTCCCCACTCACTCACTGTTCATCTCTCCCCACCCACTCACTCACTCACCGTTCATCTCTCTCCACTCACCCACTCACTCACTCACTGTTCATCTGTCTCTGGTGGTAATTACGGTAGAGAAGTAAGTGGTGGTGACGGTGACGGAAGCCTGAGTCGACCCTGATGAATCGGACACTTCCCTTCTGTTGTGCTTCTCGTAACGGCCACCCGTCTCTCTCTCTCCCTCTCTCTCTCTCTCTCTTTCTTGTAAATCTGTGTGTCTCCCAGCTTGTCCTTGTATCTCTCTCTCTCTCCCTCTCTCTCTCTCTCTCTCTCTCTCTCTCTCTCTCTCTCTCTCTCTTGTAAATCTGTGTGTCTCCCAGCTTGTCCTTGTATCTCTCTCTCTCTCTCTCTCTCTCTCTCTCTCTCTTGTAAATCTGTCTCTCTTCTTGTCCTCTCTCTCTGTCTCTCTCTCTCTCTCTCTCTCTCTCTCTCTCTCTCTCTCTCTCTCTTGTAAATCTGGGTGTCCCTTCTTATCCCTCTCTCTCTCTCTCTCTCTTGTAAATCTGGGTGTCCCTTCTTATCCCTCTCTCTCTCTCTCTCTCTCTCTCTCTCTCTCTCTCCACAAGACCCCATACTGGCCACTGTCCACTCCATCTCCACTTCTAGAGTAAAGATGGAAGCCTTTGTTATGGTGAAGGCCCTCGATGGTAGAGAGAGAGAGAGAGGAGATAAAAGTCCGAGAGAGAGAGAGAGAGAGGAGATAAAGGTCCGAGAGAGAGAGAGAGAGGAGATAAAGGTCCGAGAGAGAGAGAGAGGAGATAAAGGTCCGAGAGAGAGAGAGAGAGAGAGAGGAGATAAAGGTCCGAGAAAGAGAGAGAGAGAGATTTTTATGTAGTGTGATAATAAGGAAATCAGAGGTAGAGGTAGAAACAGGTATAGAAGAGGGAGTAAGTGAGTATATAATATAATAGACGAAGGGAAAGGAGGGTATTTATATAGAGGGAAATTAATTATATAGGAAGTGTAGGTAGATGAGAGAAGGATGGTGGGTGGGTGGGTGGAAAATTAAATAATATATATGTCTCAGGAATAGAGAAAGAGGCAGGAAAGTAGAGAAGGAGGAAGAAAAGCAGTGAAGAGTGGGACAGAAAATTAGATAGACTTGAAGACTGAAAGATGGCACAGTGCTACGTAGAGACAGAAAGAGGCAGGAAAGTGACGAAGGGAAGGTTTGTAGGTAAGTTGTTGGTTGGTAGGCAGGTTAGGTAGACATGGAGAGTGAATGGTGGCCGTGGTGGTGGGTAGGGAACGAGGGAGGAAAGGGGGGAGGGAGGATGGAGAGAATTGGAAGGAGGGAAGGAGCACGTGGTCGAGAGAAGCAGAAAGAGAGAGAGCCTGAGAGGAGAGAGAGAGAGAGAGTGAGTGTGGAATACCCCGTTACGAAAGAAACTTCACGCTTATTTTAAAGGGTCTTGTGGATGAATTTGGGTGTTACTGATTCCTCCAAACTGCGCCACTAAACAGATGCCGTATTAGTACCATTGAGAGCCTCTGGTTGTCTGATATAGTTAGGAGGAATAAGTAGCCTTCCAATTCACCAACGAGAATTATTTCCCCTTACTTATTTAAGGACCTTGTGATCGTATATGAGAATTGGAGGTTTCTGATTCCTCCTGACTATGCCACGAAACAAGCTCCATCCATATAGGTAGTGTTTCGTGGCAATATTTGAAGGACTCGTTTACCTTCAATTATCTGACTACATCACAGGGCCCCTTGAGGTGGAAGTATGTACAGTGTTGGTAGTTCTGGAGCAACCGATTCCTCCAAACTATTCCAAGCAACCGAACACCATTATTTTTGTTCATTCGGTCCTGTTTCCTGGCATACTTTGGAGGAATCAAGGCACTCCAATGTAATAAAAGTGAATTATCCCTTTAAACTGATGTAGGGTATGGTGGATGGCTGACTGGCTATGTTGTTGATCCTCCTTAAGGGGGTTCGGGAGTAGGGGGACAGGCTTGGGGGGGGGGGTGCGGGGGTTTTTGGGTAGGTCATGGGGGTTTGGGGGGTGCGGGAGTTGGGACAAGCTTGGGGTTTTTTTTTTTGGGGGGGTTTGGGTGGGTCGGGGGGGTTTTGGGGGGTGCGGGAGTAGGGGGATAGGCTGTGGGGGGGGGGGTGTTAGGGAGGTGCGGGAATTGGGGACAGGCTTTCTACCCACCCCAAGCCTGTCTGTACCCCTATTCCCGCACCCCCCAAGCCTGTCCCCTACTCCCGCACCCCCTTAATATTCCTGTACTCTTCACGTTTGGGTTATTCCAGTAAAGACAGTCAGAACGATAAAATAAATAATAACCTGAGCATTGTTGAGTACTTGTAATAGAGTAGTGACTATAAATAAATGTCACAGATTTGTTTCAATTTACTGAGGTGGTATGTATGTCTGTATAAGGGCCAGCCAGAGATTACCTTCCCTTTAGTCATAGAGAGGTATGAAATAACTCGTGTATATATATATATGCAGCTGGTGGTTGTGGTTCTCCCGGATGTAAATAGAGAGAATCAGAGAGCCCCCAGGCAGGCAGTGTGCAGTTATTATCGTGTTCAGTTCACCTGTAGTTTTCCTGGTCTGAGATGTGGAAAGCCGGTGAAACTCTGACATCAAAGGTATATGACAACAGCAGCGGCACATTAGCTGGGTGACATGAGGACCTCTCGTGGACGCGCTCAGCTGAATGTTTAGAAATATAAATTAAAATGTGTTGATATTATTTTAGGTTTGTAATATGCAGCACTGTGTTGTGTATAATTCATAACTTTGTTCATTATTTTGTGGTGGTTATAGGTAAAGTATTTTATGTGTACTTGGGAGTGGTAGTTGCTTTTGTTGTGTTTATTGTAGAATTATGCTAAAGTCAGAACATATAACACAAAATAGGAACGTACTCTATCAAGTTACTTTATCTTCACGAACGCCATATTAACTCTAGGGAGGACGTGACCAATTCACACTTCAAAAAAATGACACAAAAACCGTAATTATTCCTTCATTCCTTCCATCTTTTACCTTGAGCCACCAAAATGTAATCATTCCTTCCTTGGTCTCACAACTGTCCAATTATTCTGTGAAGTTTAATCGAAATCCGACAATAGGTTTTTGAGACATCTGGTTGGTTCACTGTCCAACAAAAACAAGCAAAAACTTACACAAAATAAACTCAATATAATCATGACGGGTATGAACTGAAGTGGGTTACGACATCATCACTATAAGTAAGTAAGTCTTGGTATATAACGTAACCCTGACTCAGTGATAGCGACACACACACACAACACCTATCATCGTGCTTATCTCATCTTATCACTTGTACAGTTTGTTAAGAAAGCGGAAATGAAGGTGAAGAAAGGAGAAGGCGAGGGGAGGGGAGTGTGGGAAGGGGTCGAGTTGGGAAGGGGTCGGTAAATTAAAAGGGAACCGTACGATGTTGTCGGCCAAGTAAAGAGACCAAAGAGACAAACAACTGTACTGATTCCAAGCCTAACCTTAGTATAGATATAGAGGGTTAATATATAGTTTGATATAGATGGTTAATATATAGTTTGATATAGATGGTTAATATATAGTTTGTATAGTGAGAGTTTGGAATTATCATTAACCTTAATTCATTTCACCTACTAACATTAAAAGACAGCTTACAGGAAATTAGGAGCCATAAAATTGGATATCACAAACGAGGGTCGAATGTTGATCAAATGATTTATATATTATAGTTATGTGTCTACTTCAGATGTGTGTGTGTGTGTGTGTGTGTGTGTGTGTGTGTGTGTGTACAAGACAAGACGCACTGTACAGATTTTAATGAAGTTTTTTTTTTATTTTTTTTATGACATTTACTGAATAAGTTTAGTTAATATTTTTATTTTTGTGTACCGTTACTTCTGAGAGATATATATATACTTGTGTGTGTGTTTTATATGCCGTGAATAATTGGGTTTAGTACAAGATAGAGTTTCCAAGGCTTAAAGAGTTTATGATGCTTGTTATCTCTATTATGTTTTGTTACGATACGGCTTGTTGTGAAAGGACCCCAGGTAGCCAAAGTTTTATGAGATGGCAGAGGGACCTAAGAAAATCAT
>JAWQEG010004057.1:0-2500 GCA_033782935.1 Petrolisthes cinctipes | reverse complement strand
TAATAATAATAATAATAGTTTTTTTTTTTATTTGATTGCAGTCATGGTCTCCGTAATGACATAAGTAGTGGAGGAGATGATTTACGTCTATTGCTGTTATATGTAATAGTTTATGGTGGTCTTGTAGTTGTAATGATGAGGAAAATAATGCTAGAACACAGTTACACGTTTATTATTATTGTTATTATTATTATTATGTGTGTAATGACGAAAATAATGCTAGAACACAGTTACACGTTTATTATTATTATTATTGTTATTATTATTATTATTATTATTATTATTATTATTATTATTATTATTATTATTGTGTGTAATGACGTTAATAATGCTAGAACACAGTTGCACGATTATCATTATTGTTATTATTATTATTATTGTGTGTAGGAGAGAGAGAGAGAGAGAGAGAGAGAGAGAGAGAGAGAGAGAGAGAGAGAGAGAGAGAGAGAGTTGTAGTAGTCGTAGTAGGGTGAGTGAGGCAAAAGGGAAGTGTGTGTGTGTGTGTGTGTGTGGTAATACTTTAACAGGTACGGTAGCATAGTATAATGTGGGATGCGGGTGGTAGTGGGTGGGTCAGTGGGTGTGTGGGTGGTATGTATGTACGAGTATAGTATAGTTAGGGTGTAGGTGGGTAGGTAGGTAGGTAGGTAAGTAAGTGGGTGACTGTGTGAATACCGTATAATAATAATAATAATAATAATAATAATAATAATAATAATAAATATGTATTAAGGTGTAGAAATAGATTATATATAAAATTCGTATTACGCAAGTTGATGGTGTGTGTGTGTGTGTGTGTGTGTCTGTGTGTGTGTTGTGTTAAAGTGTTGTAAGATGTAGATATAGATTACAGGTGAGAGTTGTATTAAGTTTGTAACGCGGTGTGTGTGTGTGTGTGTGTGTGTGTGTGTGTGTGTGTGTGTGTGAAGGATAAGAGCATAGGAATCAAAGTTAAATTTAATCTGTGAATCTTCTGAGAACTACTTACACACACACACACACACAGAGAGAGAGAGAGAGAGAGAGAAATTGTATGGTGTTGTTCAATGATGATGGTGACTGTTATGGTGATGACGTGGAATCTCTGATGTTATTACAAATGATGATGATGGTGGTGATGATGATGATGACAGTGGTGGTGGTGATGACAGTGTTGGTGCCTTGTTGTTGGTGGTGAAGGAAGGTTAGAGGTGGTGGTGGTGTTGGTTCTTTGTTGGTGGTGGTGATGGTGATGATGGTGAAGTAAGGTCAGCAGTGGTGTTAGTGGTGGTGGTGGTGGTGGTGAAGGAAGGTCAGAGGTAGTAGTGGTGGTGGTGATGGTGGTGGTGTGATGAAGGAAGGTCAGAGGTGGTAGTGGTAGTGATAGATGATAGCATTGAAGGTAATATAGGAGGTGGTGGTGACATTGGTGGTGGTGGTAGTAGTAGTAGTGGTAGTGGTGTGACTCATTTCCCAGTAGTAAAGCTTCTCTCCCTCACTCTCCCTCTCTCTCTCTCTCTCTCTCTCTCTCTCTCTCTTCTTTTATGCTTCTCATTATTGTGTCACTCCCAACCCTCTTCACCCTCTCTTCTATCTATCTATTTTATTCTCCTCTTTTACTTATTATTCCTCCGTTCACTATCATCAACATTTATTCCACAAACCTTTACAAAATAAACCAATTCCATACACGTAGTTGACTTAAGGAACCCTGTGTTGTAGTCAGAAAAAAAATGGAGGTAAATGAGTCCTTCAAATATTGCCACGAAACACCCAACTATATGGAAGGAGCTTGTTTCGTGGCATGGTCAGGAGGAATCAGAAGCCTCCATTTCTCATTCATACACGATCACAGGCAGGGCCCTTAATAAAATTCTATCCTTTAAGGGAGAGAAGTACAGTGTTGGTAAATCTGGAGCAACTCATTCCTCCAAACTATTTATTCCAAGCAATAGAACACAATTTTTTTTTTTTTTTTTTATGGTCCTGTTTCCTGGCATTATTTGGTTTTAATGTCGACCGCTAATGGAGAGAGAGAGAGAGAGAGAGAGAGAGAGAGAGAGAGAGAGAGAGAGAGAGAATAAGGGATACGAGGAAAATGCCCTTTGCTCTGTTGCCGCCTTCACACACACACACACACACACACACAAGCTTCATTTACTCCTCACCCCCCTTCTCTCCCCCTCTCACTTAACCCATCCACCGCTCCACTCCACCTCCCTCCCTCTCCCTCCCTCTCTCCTGTTCCATCTCCCACGCAGCCACTCATAACTCCTCTCTCTCTCTCTCTCTCTCTCTCCCTCCTCCCTCCCTCCCTCCCTCCCTCCTTTCCCCTTTTACTCCTTACTCCTTCCTCCCTCGCTCTCCCTTCCCACTTCCCTCCTCCCTCACTCCTCTGCTCTCCCTTTCCCTCCCTCGCACCCACCCTTTCCCACACTACTACTACTACTACTACTACTACTACTACTACTACTACTACTACTACTCCCTACTCTCTCTCTTTCCAGCTGATCATATGGTG